>JBBPOS010000010.1:0-176044 GCA_038091575.1 Leccinum subgranulosum | reverse complement strand
CCGATCCCCCCACCTTTGCGATAGTCCTGGAGAACCAGGTGAGCCATCATGCGGGTATGACTTCTCGTACCGCTCCTAATGTCCGTCCAAAAAGAACTTGGGTATCTTCGAAATTTTGGACTGCGATGTCGACGGGACAGCTCTTAGCTATTACCCCAGCGAACCCAGTGGAGGCTGGCCTGCGGGCACCGTTTTCCGCGTCGACTTTGCTCAGGATTGCGAGTACCCTCACAACCTGCTTGCCCAGTCGCCCCAATTTGATATCAATGAGAGCTGGTAGTGACTGCACTTGTTATGGCTCTTCTATGTAAATCGTTGCCCTTGATTAGTACGCTTTCCGCTTGTATGGTCGTTCTGTTTTTGTAGGGACTTTCAAGACATACGCATTTGTCGATGTAGCACCTTGTACTCGTGGCCCTGGGGCTATATCTTCCCTTTTGAAATCAATTTGCGTTCTATGTACTCCAAAACCTATGTTGCGAACAAACTGAGTGTCAGTTAAATCGCTGACCCTTTCACTCACATAATGGTACGATAAAACAAATCGTTCACTCCGATCCTTGTTCGCTTAACAGACTCTCGAGGACTTGGATCTCCGCCAGAGGACCTCCCTCGTCCCCCTCCAGGCCAATCGCTGTCCAAACCTGCTTGCTCAATCGAAGGTACGCTCTTCCTTGCACCAAAAAGTTTAACCCCTCAGGCTGTGTCGCAGGATCTGCGACTTCCATTGTAACGAAGGCATTCCATGCTGTCTTGGCCATTTCCAACAAGTGCAACCCTGGTCAGACAAAAGTATTGATTTGTCTCGAGACAATCTAGATCTCGGGGGAAAAACACACCGATCTGAGGATAGTTTGGGGGGTAGATGGCAACATAAAAAGCGAGGATCGTCAGACCAACTTCGTTGGCAGATTCAAACGGTCCATCGTGCGAGAAGGTGCTGAACGATTCACATAAGCTTGTGAGACAAGATTCACGAAAGACAGGCAGAATATCCAAAGGTATGGTTGCGAGGTTCACAGGAGAACTTGGAAGTCTGATTTCGCTAGGGCGCATATTTGGGAACATGAACTTGCGGAGGGAATCCCAAATAGAGTTTAACACTTCCCCGTCTGGAACGGGCCAGGATGGATCGAATCTCTTGAGATTTGTGCACGACGGACACGTGCAAGTGAAACCGTACGTGAACCGGAACATCTGTTGACGTGTCTCGACAAGCGCAGGGTCAACATAAGGAATGCATATCTAGAAGGTCTAGTTGAGTACATGCACTTCTTAGTGATAAATACCACGTACCTCTTCGCCTGTGGCAATTTCGCGAATAGCAACAACTTCCATCATTACCCTCCTCGCTTGGGTAATCCTATACTTTGCTACAGCATTTGGAAGACAAGAATGATTGAACAATCGGCTTGCCAAAGGAAAGACACCGTGAGCGATAGTAGTCAAGTGACTATGGATTGTGAAATTGTTGTTTCCGCAACGCGAGAACAGCTCGTTGGCAGTCTGCACAGGGCGATGACCGGTCGATAATGGACAGGTAGGAGGTGCGTCCCTCGTAGCCGGACCCGGCAGCAGGGACATGAATATCGACAACGCTTGGTCGTCACCTTCTTCCATTTCTGTCCCTCTGGCCGAGCACTCGGCGAGCAAGTGGGTGAGCAGAGTTGCGTCCATCTTTTCGTGAAATTCGAGTCGGTTGAATGGCTGCGACGCACAGAACGCATTGATGTTCTTGCAATATTTCTTGTGTGTACGCCAATGCAACGATTGACCTTGAGGGTGAGATCGATTGGTCGTTGGTACTAGCATTCAACGCCTCACTCGGATGATGCGTACATTTAGAATCGCAGTACCAGTATGAGGCACATCCAGAGCATCTCCGGAGATTACCTTGATCTTGTGGAGCAAAGGAATGGCAGAAATCACATCTACGACCTTTTTCTTTTGGGAGCAGTGCGGTTGTGAGGGACTGATCCGAGAGGATGATCGTGCCCGCAGGGAGACAGCGTGTTGATACGACTTTGTCGCGTGCTGTCTGGTGGTGGAGCAGAGATAAATTTTCAGGCAGAACACCTGGCGGGAACATGAACGCGGGAGGCTTGAAGCGGAGTCTATAGCAAGATGACAAGTAACTTCCACAACGGATTCAGACTCCCGGCCCGCTGAACCCCGGCTACCTCAGCCAAGTCGATCGAACTCCCACAGGCTTGGATCGAACCCTCAGAATTCCCCGAGCGAGGAAAGTATGTCTGAGCCTGCTATTCTGACAAGGGAAGAGGGTCGTGTCGGGATCATCACCCTGAACCGACCAAAAGCCTTGAACGCACTCTCCGGCCCTTTGATCGAGGAACTGCTTGCTGCACTCCGCTCCTATGACAAGAATCCAGCTATCGGGGCGATTGTTATCACAGGCAATAACAGAGCATTTTGTGGTGGGCGCTTACACGCGTAACTTTGCTTCGAATGGCTCACACTCTCTTGATTTATAGCTGGGGCTGATATCAAGGAGCAGAGAGAGCTTGACTTTGTCGGCGCCTACAACAGCGATTATCTCAAAAATCTCAACGACGGAATATCATCGACGCACAAACCTATAGTCGGTGCAATAAATGGCTATGCGGTACGTACCTCGGTTTTCTGTGCAGAGCAGTGGTGATGTGGAACTAAGACGCGTGATCTTTGACAGCTAGGGGGCGGTTGTGAGCTCTCCCTGATGTGTGACATCCTCTACGCTGGAAAGGACGCTGTGTTTGGGCAACCGGAGATCAAACTTGGAACCATCCCTGGTGCGGGAGGCACTCAACGCCTCATCCGTGCTGTCGGAAAGTCCATGGTAATTGTGGTCGACCATCATATAAACGTCCATCTGATCTTGGAGTTCATAGGCGATGCATATGATACTGACCGGCGAGAACATGACTGCCCAAGAGGCAGCAGCAGCAGGTCTCGTTGCCAAAGTATTCGACGTTGAAGAAACGGTACCCCGGGCGATTGAGTACGCACAAAGGATAGCGAGCTTCTCTGCGCCAGTCGTGGCCATGGCGAAAGAAGCGGTGAACGCTGGTACGGATCATTTTCGTGGTGCTATTGTATTTGTCCATCCTGACCTTCGCAGCTGAAGATCTCGGACTCAAGGCAGGCTTGCATTTCGAATCAAGGTTATATCATGCAACCTTTGGATTAGCAGATCACGGCGAGGGATTTGATGCCTTTTTGGAAAAGCGCGGACCACAGTGGACACATAAATGAAATGGGTTTACTAAGTACTAGTCCATTGAAGGGAGTTGATAATCAGAAAAGAATGATATGTGTACTATACCGATTCCCAGCCGACTCTCATGGTAGGGGTTGCATCGCTTGCCAGTGCAAGTCTGCCTCCACCCGTGAACACTATGTATCGGGCTTCCTTACATGATGGAAGAAACTCACGCTCTGGTGGAGTGGGTGGGATCAGTGTGGCCGAGGGCTGCGAGACCGGTCGAAGCTTGGTCTCGGAAGCACACGATAAACCAGGCCTGACAGTCAGTCAAAGGAAGTATTCCAATGGGTCGCCACAATAAACTTGCATTTGCTTGTCTTTCGTAAGTGAACAATGGTTGGATAGACACGACCCAAAACCCAACGTGAAGGTTAATAATACGTGTCTTCCCAATCCGAGTCTTCTTCCATATCCTCATTATCTTCGTATAAATCATCAAGATACTCATCCTCATCCTCCTCATCCTCATCCAAATCTTCGAATTCCTCGTCGTCACTTCCTTCGAAAAACGTAAGTGTTTTCACGTTATCCTTCAGCCACTCCGCATCTGTATCATCCATGTCACATGATTCCTCCACGTGCAAGGCCTCGAGAGGGAATCCAGCATCTTTTCTCCTTTGAACCACCGAGCGGATAAGCTCGCCCGATAACTCAGTGACGTAGAGTGTCGTGAGTCGGGGTAGCCACATGTCACCAGCCGACGTACAGTTTGTACCAAGGATCTCAAGGTATGATCGAGGAAGGTGTGTCAAAGATATGTTCAGCGCTGTGAGGTTCTGGAGTCGGCCGTACAGTATCTCCAGGCATCCGTTTCGGCACGGAAGTCCAGCTATTTTAAGATTTTCCAGGCGGCTTAGCAAGCTGTGCGACTGTTCCTGGACAGGAGTCGAAGATACAGAAGTAGCTGGTCCGTCGAGCTCATGGACAAAGTCGGTGTAATCGCCTTCGTCGAAGTCTAATTCCAGAGTTTTGAGTGCGGGAAGATATAACTTGCGGAGCAACCCAATGGCACGCGGCGGTGACTGGAATGCGAGGACGAAGTCTGTCACCTTGAGAAGTCGGATAGGAGCATTGAGCTCTCCGGAACTCCCAGGAGTCGGTTCGATGAACCAATCCGGAGGGTCCCCCATAGGACCCGACATCCTGAGAGCGAGTTTCTCCAGGGCAGTGGTACTACGCAACATAGAAGCAAACTGACCCCAAGAAGGACGTACGGCTTCTGCGTGATACGACAGTTCGAGATCGGTAAGTTTGGACCCAGAGGCAATCCATGGTTGATTCCAATCAACATGTACTCCCCAGAGGACCACGCGATTGAGACAAGGTGCCGAACCACCAAACAGGGTGAAATGCTTGGACATGCTGGGATAATTGAAGCTGTCGAATTCTTCTATATCATCGTGGGAATACAATTCAAGCGTGGCGAGTTGAGGAGCCGCGGAAATGGAAGGATCGGAGACCGCAGTGAGGAGTACATACATGAGGTGGTACCGCGAGACGTCGACTTCGAGAGTACGCCAGCGATGGATGTGGGGAATGAGGAGAGTACACAGGAATTTGAAGTCGTTGTCGGAAAGTGAGCCACAGTAGGGATCATGACCGCCGGGACACTCGCCATCCGGGGGGTCACAGTCGATGTAGATATCTATGGGGAGGCTTTTACTCCGTTCCAAGAACGTCGATACTAGCTCATATGGTGGACGGGCGTCGCAATCAACCTCGATGGTCGTCCAGAGAGATGGAGTGGAGAACGCTACATTGCGCCAGTGGCGACAGACATGAGAAACGAGGATTTCGAACGCAGGCGGAGAGCAATCGGAGGATCCTGTGGCATCGGAATCGCTCTCGTCCTCAGTTTCATCCTCGTCCTCGTCCTCGTCCTTATCCTCCCCATCATGATCCTCTAGTTTTTTCTCAGCGTCACTATCGCGGGCATCTTTTGGGCGGTGGTGAGTGAAATCATCCCAGTCTTGGGCCATGTCGTCGTCCTCCTCCTCAGCGTCGTCAGCGGCACCGATTTCGAATATGCGTGAAAGGAGCTCGGGGGGAAGGTTGTTGATGAAGCAGATGTCGCCTTTTGGTGGAACGAAAGGGTTGTCGGGGGGGAGAACATGAAGATCTTCTTCGGTATTATCGGTGAGCATGATTTTATCTTCAGGCTGCTTTCAGTTTCGTGTGGAATGAGCGCAAGATCAGCGAGACCAGAGTAGTTAAAACGGACCAGCTTCAACAGACGGAGATTGCGAGAGAAAGTATTGTGGTTGTGTAAAAACTTCCACTAAGCTATTGAATGCTGGCGATGTTGACGTCGAGCCAAGGAGCGAACAACAGCATCATGGCGCAGAGGAAGCGCGCAGGGCTCATAACCGTGAGGTCACTTGATCGAAACAAGTTGATGCTATCCTTCTTTTTTTATTTGGTGCTCCCACAAGGGACAGCCACGTTCGAGAACGTGTCTCAGAGTAAGCATTCAATTTGCTCAGGCTCGCAGACCGGGTCGTCCAACAATCTGTTCTCTAGTGCGTTGGACACGAGGTCGACAGAGTTCAAATTTCCCAGTGTAAAGCTTCTCCCACATGCATCGAGTTTACTCGGGACCTCAACAGGGCAAGAAGACGTACGCTCCTTTTCTGGCCAGGACAACATTGTAATTAACTTGTTTAGTTCTTCCGCACTGGATATTCCTTGGCGCGATCTTGATCTTTACGGTTTTGGTCCCCTGCTTCGCGTTCTTCCTGTTGTTTGTCGTTCCTTCATGTTATATCAATGACATGCACTGATTTATTAGATCTGTGGTTGACTCTTCGCAAGTATGCAACTCGTGTCAAGACTATCCACTGGCATTGCAGCGAGGAGCGAATTGCTGCGCAGGCCAAAAAAATTCCTCCATTCAATGATGCCCTGAATTCTACCTGATGTTGCTGCTGAGTTATTTTCAGGTCTTTCAGTAACCACGATTTCGCTCTGCTTCGTGCGCTGGCTAGCCTATTCCTCTGAAGTGCGAACCTGCGTAAGAAGTAGGTATGATGGTAGCTCATTGCGAACACTACGAACACGTGCCCTGGCACAAGCTGCGATGGTCCACCTGTCCACCGGGCGAACTTTTCTTGAAATTCTTAGTATCCCGGACATGGACCGCGGATTCTCGCTCAGTGCAGATCGCCCCATGCTGTGTACGCGTTCTCTCGAGTCTGTGCATGCCAGCCCTGCCGGGCGATAGATTTCGTTTGCAGTCGCTCAAGATCCTTGCCACGATCAACGATCATGGACATACCCCTATGTCGCATGTGTCCGCGCTCATCGGGTTCACTGCGCTACGGGAGCTGGATGCAGACCACATAAGCATGGTAGCGTCATTGACACAGCTCCGGAGCCTAAAGCTTGGTACCGCGAACCCTTCCATTCTGCGACCATGCCCAGCGGCGAGCGTTGTCACAGGCTCCGATCGCGTTGTTGACGCACTGTAAACAACTCGAGACATTTCATATCGTCTTCAACGGATCGATTCCACCTCCGGGGTGTTGCTCTTTCAAAAAATTGCGAGGTGGCAGCTTCCACAGCGCTGGCTGTCAGGGATGGGTATCACCAAGCTGTGCGTTGGCTATTCGCTGATCGTAGATGCGACTATTGGCATCATGGCCTTCCACTTCAAAGTAATGATGCCCTATAGATCGAACACAGACAGTCCAAAACATGCTGGAGCTGTGCTAAGGTGGAATGAGTGGACGATACTGCACTGCATGGCGATAGGGTTCATTCCGAAAAGTTCGGATATCTCTCTCAATATTGATGTTACTTTTTTTCGTATTTGGCTGTCTCGTAGAATCAGACTGCCCAATCACGCGTCACTGTAGTAATCGAATGCTGGACGGGGTGGAACCAAGATGAAAACAGGTTGTGATGTCCGGTACAAAGTTGCCAGTGAGGTTATAAGCTAGGATGTCGCATAGAAAAATGTTGACCAGGAACCAAATGTAGACGCACCCTGAGCAAAGGAAATAAAAAAGAAAAAGGTTACTTAAATAGCCGTAACAAATGTGATAGCAGTACACTAGGTTAAGGGTGTATCTCTGAGAAGCCATCATGTCCACCATACCAAGTCCCCTGTGCTCAACTCGAGGATGCCAAACTCGAGTAACGGCAACCCTTCTTCATCCAGGGGGGGATCAGGTATGCGGGCAGCCGATCCGAGTCGGTGCAGGGACGACGGCAAGAGTGGGTCTACATCGCTTATACATTGATGTGCCTGAAAATCGAGTGGGTCCGCATTCTTACCCTTCGCATCGCATGCGGGATGATATACGGGTGCGGATAGGGCCGGCATGGCAATGAGGACGCAGACGGCAAGGGTTCCGGCCCTTTCGGTGCAGATAGTTGGATCGGAGGATGTCGGGATAGCCGTGGGTGGTGATCGGAAGCTGGCCACAGTCGGAAATGCGGCAGATAAGCGTGTTTGACTAGGCGGTGGGGAGAAGGGGTGGGAAGAGAGAGAGATGAAAGGGCTCAGAAGGCGGAGTTGAGAGAGTATGGAGGGTCGGGACTGGGCCTGGAGTGAAGACGGAGAGAGGGTCGGTGCGGTGGACGACGCTGAACTTAAAGCCAAAGGCAATTGGAAGGGGGTGCATCGCACGGCAACTGGCTGGGAACGTTTGAGGAACGATCGAACCTGGTACTAGTATGACGGAATCGGTGGCACTGAACTTACCGTAATGGTGGACAATGTCTCGGGCTTGTCGGAAGAATGTACTATCCAGGTATCCCAGAGGATGGGACTGGGAGGGAGCGGACGAGCGGAACGACGAAATCCGCCGAGGGTGTCGAATTGGCCCGTGACAGTGCGGTCGAGGTCCGGGAAAAGGCCGTTGGCAAGAGCATGCTGGAAGCGCTGCCTGTATTGCCTGCGGAGAATCCAAGATCTGAGAACGAGAGAAGCAGAGAGGAGGACGAGGATCAGGATGGTGGCGAGGAATGTGAAACTGGTTGAATTTATGATGATGGGCGCAATTTAACAAACACGGTCAATCAGCAATGATGAGCAACACAGGGGGGCGGTGTTGATGACGCACAGGTAGAGCGACGCAGTGTCGGTGTCCGACTGTGACGCTGATGGGGATGGCGAGCCCGTTCCCGACGCGGTGTTGGTGAGTGTCGGGGCAGGACCGCTGCTCGACATTCGGAGGAGGAGGAGGAGTAGGAGGAGTACTAGTAGTTAAGATATGATGATTACGTAATGATATGGGTGCTGTGTCTTGAAATAATAAAACCGCGTTTCAAGCGAGTTTGATCTTGTCAAGGCCCTTTCTTTCCTCTCTCATCATCATTCATCGTCATGGCCGACAACTCAACCTCTATCGACCTTCCACCTTCCCTCCAACTATCCCCCCATCTCTCTGCACAAAAGTATTTCTACGTCTGCACCCTTACCGTCCTTGCTTGGGATACCCTCGTCCTCACTCCAAGGTCCTATCGACTCGGCCGCACAAAGGCCTGGCCCGCGCTCAAGGCTCTCTATTATTTCCTGCAGATATGGGTCCTTGCCGATTTCGTCGTCACAGGTATGTCTCCCATCTCTCCGCCCATCCCCAACTTATCCGGCCTCCAGGCACGATGTTCTTCTCTACCTCCGTAAAACAGAACCCAGATTGTCTCCGTTTCTGGCCCTATGAGCCCATCTGCACTGCAGTCCTTCTTTTTGCTGCATCCACAGTACATGTCATCCGTGTCACCGCTATCTACGGACACGAGAACCGCATTCGCATTATTCTCGTTGGTCTGCTGTTTGTCCAGGCCGTCGTCACCGCTATTTGCTGCGGTTTCTACCGCTCCGTCCATCTCGAAGATGGTCAAGGTTGTATCGCTGGTCCTTTGAACAATGGGAGCTGGGTCGGTATCTACTGGCTGGCACCCACTGCCCTCTACGCGACCACCTTTTCTCTCGCCGTTATGCGCTCCCTGCAGAGCCTCGAGGCCAAGCGTCTCACCGCCTGGCGGCTCATGCTTCGCGATAACCTCAACCTCTATGGCGCTATCCTCCTCGTCAACCTCGTCAACGTCTTCTTTTATTTTATCATGACACCCACCGATTATACCGACCCAATCAAAACCATCGTCACAAGCATGGCAGGTGTCCTTACCGCAACTATGAGCATGCGCATCATCCTCGGTGTCCGAGGTTCTCTTGAAAACGGCGGTACCTTTAGTGCTAGCGGCTCAGCTAGCACCGGTGTAAGCGCCAGTCTCAGCGGTTCCGGCGGTGGTGCCGCACGCGGTCGCGGTCCGCACACATTCACCATCGGTGACATGCAGTCCAAGAACGCAGCCGCCACGCGCGGTGCCAAGGAAGAGGGCTCATGGGACGTTGACAAGGCGTCTGTCGATGTTACCCCTGGTCGAGACGCCAAGGTGATACTTCCGATCATGGGAGAGAACCCAGCCGACAAGGTGGCATCGGCTGTAGGTGTGCAGATAACCATCGATCAGCAGGTGGAATACGACGATGTGCCCAAGCGCAGATGAGTCGTCGCTACTCACGGGTCCCATATTTACAACATCCTATCACGCACTCCCTATCGTTGCTTCTTTGCCTATCCTCATCCAGTTAGAAAACCATAACAATCTAACTCACTTTCAAGTTCGGTATCTGGAATGGGATGTGCTAACTATCTCTTACATATTAGTTTCCTTAACTCCTGTTCATGCTACGTTGGATTTTGACTACCCTGTACTGTACCAGACTGTACCCTCTGACGCGTATACATGTCAATTTTGACAGAAGGCGTCGCGAGGCAACAAATTCGAAACCCCCATGCCAGACATCGCCTAAATATATTTGTTGGTCCATGCCAATGATCATAGTACGGTGCCTTCGTTCTGATCAGAATTTACCGATCCATGGCCTGTGACTCGTCTACACTGAATCAGTGTACTCGGATATTATTTTAATGCCTTCAAATTCACATGGTGTCAAGCGATAAGGTGGCCGGGTCTTCTGGTGGCTTATCAATGATCAATGACTGGGCGTAACAGCTTCACGTCAATACTACCGCCGCCATCGCGAAACACGAATTGGAGACAATCTGCTGCCCATGTCCAGGATGGGTGACCGGTGACCAATTCCGACGCCGATCGTGGGACTGAGCAACTACGTCCGATGCGTCCGGGCGAATGTAGTCCCTATGTTGAATCAGGGTCGTCACATCGCGTTCTGGTCCACGACAGCGGATACGATCCACGACAATGCGTGACATGCCACTGGCCTTTTTTTCGTGTTTGCAATGTGATACCCTATTACATGAAACACGTCGCCAAGCCTAGCAAAGACAACTCATACAGGGCAGGCTGGCACCAGCTGCAGAACAACGTATCAGAATAATTGCATCCGTTCGAGAATTGAAAATAATATTGTCAAATGGGTCACCGGCGATGGTATACCGTCCATGTTGCGCTTCGTGAACTATAGGCAAAACAATTGTTTCCTGCCAGTGCCGGCGGTTGTCAGGCACGAAAGGTGTTGCGTTACTTAAATGCCTCGGACTGGCGGTTTCACGTACTGGAAGTCTGGAACGATCGACCCGTGCTTGTGACATGGCGTTGACGCGATCAAGGCACGTTCAAATATGATCGAGCCCTGAGGCCTGAGGCCTGAATCACAGCGCGACAGTAAGCGTGCAAGGGTCACTGGTGCTTCTTAGGGGTCCACCAAGCCGACGCCGATCCTCAAGTTCAAAAAGACTCATCGGGAGAAAAGAAAATCACTGTGCCTTCAGACCAAGTTCTCCTCTAGATATACCACAAACTTGGTGACTACGCTCTCCTCGCTCCAATCCACAGTGCCTTTCTCCGTCGTCCCAAGCGTGATTGCACGTTTATGGATCGCAACAAATTGGCGCTTGAGACGTGCTAGTTCGGAGAGCGTCACATGGCGCGGTGGCAGGGTGATGCGTGCGGATGTCGGTACGTCGATCGCGAGGGTGCCACCAGGAATAGAAGAAGTAGCTTGAGCAGAGATAATGGCGGAGACGAGGGCGTTGGTGGTACTTTCGAGCGTGTGCAGCGCGTCCGTTGGCGCTTTTGCGACCTGCAAGCGTGCGCACATGTCTGGTTAACGTCGGGAAAGTGAACGGAATGAGCGACACGTACAGCTTGTGTTCCAGTGTTGGGGGACTTCACGAGGCCTTGGGTGGTTGCGCGCCAGATGTCTTCAGCCGGCACGTCGGGGTCTGTCCAGAGTACACTGAAGAGCGGCGAGTCCCACCGAACCATCGAGGACGGCTCTTCGTATCTCTGGATGAGGTTATTAAAACTGACAAAGACACAAACACGCGGTCAACCTGTGCGATCGAGGCAAAGTGCCCGAAAGAACGCACGTTTCAGACTTGTATGATCGCTCATCTTGTCGCAGCTTGTTCCACTCGCGACATTGCTCGGGCGGTGTGATGACGTAGATCTATTTCTCTCTCAGCGGGAAGACCGATGTGCTTTCGACGGATGATACGGAGTGGGAAGTGAGGGGGTAGAAGATCACGTACCGTGCACACGCGGATCTTGGCTTCCCTGGCAGCGCAGTACATCTGATACCGAAACCCCTTGATGTAATTGAGCGAATCGACGATGACGATATGGTCATTGCTTAAATGCCGCTGGAGAGCGGTAAACAACGCCCCGCGTGCTGGCTTTTCCGACCGGCTGTCTTGATCCGTGCAAGGAGAGATGAGGAGATGCCATACGGTTGTGTCGCGTCGTCATTCGTCATTCAGTTCACCATCTCGTAGCGTATGACTCACCGTCGTAGGATGATCGAGGAATGTTGAGCGTATCGTCGGAAAGGATGGTCACGGTGAGCGATGGTCCGGTGTAGGAAGGATCCGCGAAACGACGTTCGAGGTGCTCTTTGATCTGGGTCGCGCGATGAGACTTGCCGGCGCACGGATACCCAGACATCGTAACGAGTGCCATTGCAGTTATAAAGTGAACCTAGATAGAAGTTGAACGTTTTGGCTCAGGCTGTATCCGGTTGATCGGGTCGGCGTCTTCAAATCCCACCATCCAAAAGTTGAGACGCAGTCTATATCTAACTCATCTGCGACTAGTTCATACGTGGACGTCTCTGCAGGATTGACCAATCCTTTCAGAACAAAAAAAAAGGAATGTACAAATCTTTTTGCTGTCGCATAAGTTGAAAATGTCTCAAGTCCGCTCGTAGAACAAAACTATGAGGACGAACGATAGACGAAAAAAAAAATAGAACGTCTCAGTTCGAAATGCTAGAGTGAAGTGGTAACTCCTCCATCGATCATTTATACATATGTTCCGATCGGCCCAGCATGGAGCTCTCGGAGTGAAAACCAATTGTGAATAACAAGAATTCTGAAACGTAGGGTGCCAGTCAGGACAGGAGCAGATTCCTTAGGGATACGAACCACGAGTTTAATAGGGTGGGAGCGGAAGACACCCAAGGCGCATGCTTGGTTCCGATCCTGGACAGAAAATATTTAGTAGATAAAGAGCCGAGCGACCCAGAAAGCATAAGAGAGTCTAGAGATGAGCACGAGTTTGTCTTCTATAGGACCAACGATGTGAGTCGGGAATATCACATTGGAGAGTGAGGGATATATGGGCGTCTCGCTCCATTTTGATAGTGTCAACGGATATGTGTAACAGGCAAAACAAACAGTGCGCCCAGACCAGATCGGGCGTCAAGTCGGGCGCAGTTCCGTTCTGCTAAACTAATTTGGATACATTAAAGGATTTGCCTGGGTGTTGAAACGACATTGAAAGGGAAATCGTACAGTGTAGGGTGATGCAGTGGGCTATTGATCAGTAACAAAGCTGGGAAACCAAGTTCAGAGATGCGGAGGCCACCTGGGCTGGCGGACTCGTTCACTGTGCCCGTCGGTCGTCCCTCCGAAATTCGAATATTAGGACCGCGTTAGACCCGGTCTCGGGACGCCCATTGGATGAGCTGTGCAGGAGGCCAAGCAGGTTGGGCGCGGTTTCGAGTCTGCGAACTAGCTCTCGTCAGGGGGGCTACCGGCTGCCCGACCGCCGTTCTTCCAGAGTCGTGTGGGAGTAGAAGCCTGAGTGGGAGAAGGCGGGTGGTGCTCGGGTCAGCCTGGGCGGCCAACGAACTCCTTTCGTCTGCGCTTCTTCGTTATCACCATCAATCAGATACTTACTATTTTTCTACTTATTCTAAATCAGATACCGACCCAAAGAGAACACAAGTCCAAAATGCACAGTCAGCTAGGTGATCCGCCGGGCCTACATATATCATATCATTCCCAGTGGTTATCGTGGCACAATCAGTACTATCATGGTACTGACTACCTCCTCTCTCTTCTTTCATACGTTGGTTCAGGTCGGCATTGACCATGTCTTTGTCAATTGGGGTTCCGACCATCCGGCCATGCTGGAAGATCTCGGACGACAGCGGGTAACGAACGGAAACCACGCCCTCAACTTCGTAACGTGCCCAAACGAAATGGTTGCTTTGAGCGCTGCGCATGGGTACGCAGTGGTCACTGGAAAACCAGCTGCAGTCATCGTCCATGTCGACGTCGGCACGCAGGTATGGTTACGTTTTCTCTGGATTACGGGGTATACTCATAGGATGACCACGAAATCGCGATCCGCAGGCGCTTGCTGGGGCAATTCATAATGCAGACAGGGGTGGAGCGCCAGTCTTGATTTATGCCGGCGCGTCACCGTTCACGATGGAAGGCGAGCTTCGCGGGTCACGCAATGAATTCATTCATTGGTTGCAAGGTACTCGATAATTCTCTCTGTGCGAACCTTGCATATGCTGATGCAAGGTTTCGTAGACGTGCATGACCAACCGTCGATAGTCCGCCAGTATATGCGTTATACAGCTCAGATTGCTTCTCCAGAGAGTTTACCTCATCAAGTCCGACGTGCACTTCAGATGTATGCACTGTCCTTCGTGGCGCACACACCGACATTACTTAGCTTACTGTTCCAGTGCAATGAGCGAGCCAAAAGGCCCAGTCTACCTCTGGGCAAGGAGAGAAACGATGGAGCAGGAAATCGACTCTTCTTTACTTCAAAGGCCAATCACACTCGCCAAATGGCCTTCCGTTCACCCAACTGCGCTTCCCGCCTCAGGTATGGTGCCTATAATTCTCGGTCATATCTTGTATAGACTCCAATTATCTCTAGTGGTGCAACAGATTGCAAATTCTCTTTTGGGTGCAAAATCACCCCTTCTGATCACCTCACGTCTTGGACGAAGCCATCAAGCGTTGCCTGCACTTGTCAACTTATCACGCATTCTTGCCCTCCCTATTCTGGTCGCATGCCCTCTAGCGACTAACTTGCCTACATCCCATCCATACCTACTCGGATTCTCTTACCTACAGCCAGGAACTCAGACACCACTTCTCAAATCAGCCGATGTGGTGCTAGTTGTCGATGCCGATTTGGCTTGGATCCCAATGAACAAAGACGGGGATGGTGAATGCGAGCGGCCAAACGAGACTGCACAAGTCTACATCATCGACAGCGGTGACCCGCTTAGACGGGGTGTTGGCATGCACCACGACGATGCAGACTTGATATGTCACGCAGATGCAGCCGTCGCACTTACCCAACTTGTGGAGGCCATTGGAAATCGAGCCGTAGATGGATGGTCCGATCGATCGAAACGGATTCATGAACTACATGACGCCTGGAAGGCGCACCTTCGTGCTGCAGAGTCTCTCCCCGTCGTGCCGTCGAGTTCGGGCTGTATCACATCGTATACAACCCCGCAGATCTTGAGCACACTTCGCGAGGCCATAAGATCCAGAGGGATCACTCATGAAAGCACTCTCATCCTGAACGAAGGTATATCCAATTATCCACTAGTCTGGTCCCACATGCAACCCGAAGTTGCTGGAGAAATGATGTGTTCTGGTGGATCCTCTCTCGGGTGGGCCCTTGGTGCAAGTATTGGATCTATCCTTGGTGGACGCGTGGCAAAGAAAGGCAAAGGGGAGACGGGGTACGACCTCGTCGTTGCCATCGTGGGTGATGGTACGTTCCTATTTGGTGTCCCAGCGAGTGCATTCTGGATCGCAGGACGGTATCAAACGGTAGGCGTGTGGCCGTCATCCCTCTTTCGCAGGGACTGACATAGAGATATAGCCTTTCTTGACCATCGTGCTCAACAATGGGGGCTGGAAATCGCCTAAATTATCCATGCTTGGCGTTCATCCGACGGGACATGGTTCCAACGCAACTGGAGATCACCTTACAATTGGATTTGGTCCAAAATGTCCGGATTATTCAATGATTGCGACGGCAGCATCGGATGGGTGGGCATGGGGACGAAAGATCGCTTCAGACCTTGCAGCGGAAGACAAGGGTCCGCAGGCGTTGCTGCAAGAGACGATTGCGGAGGGGGTACGAATCGTTGTAGAGGAGCGACGGTGTGCGGTAATCGACTGCGTGTTGGAGAACATTTAGAGTGTACACCGCGATAAAGCGAAGTGGCGCTCTGAGTGTGACACCATTGGCAGTTAATAAATTGAAGAATTGTTGTACTGTATTAGTAGTTGTTGTATGTTTCGAACTTGACACGGTCCAGCCTTATCTTTTGACCTTTCAAGTTCTCGCGACTTCATAGACACTCCAGGGAAACACTCTCAAGACACGAGGCACTGCGACCCTGTGCGTAGCTACTAGTAAGTTGGTCCTCAAGAGTCAAGGCCTCGTCTTTGGCTGGATGCGGCCAGCGTGGGAGACGCGTGATTATACGCAGGATTTGCCCATTGATCGAATCAATCATCGATGATCCGGCTACTACTATGCAGATTCATGGGCAACGTCCTCCGTGATGTTTCGTCGTCAGAGTGGTACTGCTGATCCACGCCCTGGCCGTTCAAGTTCATCGCTGTACTAATACACGGGTCGTCAACGTCAGAACGCGGCAGTCTCGCCTCCGCTTGAACATCCTCCACATAATAATCAACCATGTGCGGGAACTGGCCCCACAACACCTCCCAAAGGCATGTATCTCACCTTCGCACTAGAACTTCGCGGTGATTAACGATTTAATGCAGTGCAGAACGGCAACGTGGTCCCCGACCACTCGCAATGAGGTAGCGCTGCCAATGTGCAGGGACGGGCTCGTTCCAGCGTTCTTCTCTCAGCACATCCCAGCTGAACGGCTGAATTGGATTTCCCAGAAAGCAAACTCCTGTATCATGTCTTCCCAGAACCAATCATCCTCCGAAGCCACCCCTCTACTCGGTAGCTCTCGACCAACTCGCCGGTCGAGTTGGAGTATACCGAGGGAGCAATCCACTTTGTCATCCGAGACGCTTCTTATTCCGGTCGCATTCGCAACAGCGTTGGCTGCCACAATACCTGCAACTACTTTCCTTGATATTCAGCGACAAGCCGTCTGCGAGCTCTGGAAAATAACGCATGGTGATCCAGCTACGCTCCCAGTGGGTGATCCAATCACCCCTGAATTCTGCGATAGTCCCGAGGTAGCACGTTATTTTGCTACCGTTATCGCGATAGTCGGCACGACCGAGGGCATTATATGTATGTCCACATTGCTTTCGACTGCGGTGATTGCTCACAGGCATTCCAGCGATGGCTTTGTTTGGCATATTTAGTCGTATCTTATCGCGCTGCAAGAGAAAACCCGCATTCCTATTTATACTTCTTACTCGGATGGCGGGGAGTTGCTTGATACCTGGGTCACGATATGTGCCTCCTTGGCTCGCTGGTTGGGTCTTCATTACTGGGCTGCTGTTCGAACTGTTCTCCGGTCTTCTTCCCTATGGTTATCTCCTCCACCTATACGTTGTGGATGTTTGCGTCCCAGAAAATAGGTATGTTCCAACTTTGTACTACCCTCCTCGATGGGCCTAATTCAGCTTTCAAGGACTGCCGCACTGAGTAAGGCTTCAGGTTGGGGTGCACTAGGTCCGGATCTCATTTTAAAAATTTGTCCTCTTCTCAGATCGTCTCTTGTAGGCACTTGTGTTGGATTTGCTTTAGGAGGATTCGTCACAACGAAAACAGGAAACCCTCTTATTGTGTTTCACATCGCAGCCGCCATCTTTCTGACCATGCTTGTTTACATCGTTTTTGTCCTTCCCGAGTCTCTACCAGAAGAGAAAGTAAACGGACCATCCCGCTTGCATCCGGAACCTTCTGCCGAAAGTCTCCCCAAAACACCACTACTAGCGTCTTTCTTACACATTTTTGCGCCATTAAAGATGCTCATGCCAACTCGCAATTGGCGGCTCACTTGGTGTGGAATCCATATCTTCGTTTTCATGTCCGCACATGCCTATTCTACTATCGCTTGGCTTGTGCTTGCCACATCAAGATACCATCTCACCCCTGCGGATGTGAGCATAATATGAAAGCATGCAAGCGCAAGCTGATATTCGATCTATTTTTAGACTGGTCTCTTCCTTACTAGCATTTCTATCAGCAGCGCAATTGTGTTGATGTTGATACTCCCATTCCTCGTTCACCTTTTGCGTCCATATTACACCCAACAGATCACACCTCCACTTGTCTCGGAAGAAGAGACGCGCAACACGCAGGAAACGGGACTGGAGACTTCAACTTCAGATCGTTTGGAGGCACACTTGGCTTTTCTGTCATGCGTCGGCGCAGGTGTCTTCATGTTGGGTGCAGCTGCGTTCAAGACAAACGGAGCCTTGATCTTTTGTAAGCGCTTCAATGTTGAGAACATCTTTCATCTCCTCACCACTTCAACACAGTTGGTGTTTGTCTTGGGTTTACTTCCATCCATGGTCCCTCGATCCGAAGCATAGTCGCTGGATCGGTTGATCCACCGAAGCAAGGTTAGACTTGTAGTTGATTACCTGTACAAAATTGGTGTTGATCCGAGCGCACCCTAGGCGAGGCATTGGCAGCTATAGAGATGGTCAACAAGGCAGCCATCGTCCTCTCGTCCGTCATCATGGGTAGCATCCTCACGCACACGATTGACACAGGACCCCTGCTCTTCTTTTATGTCCATCTGGTGGGGCATCCAACTCTGCGACCTTCTGAGCTGTCCGCTGATCACCTTTTGCTCACACATAGGTTGTTGTTTTGATCAGTGGTGCGCTATTGTTCCTCGTCAGAGACGCGGATAAGTACCGGAAATCACCTGAAGCATGATGCGATCGCAGTCGATCCCCTCCCCGATTTTATCAATGTTTGCAGTAATAATATTCCTAGTAGTGAATCTGATTCCCTATGTAATCTCATCATGCATCCCGTCGTATAGAACTTACCCCGCAGACGTAAATTTCATAACATGACGCGCACTTTATGTTGTCTTGCAAAGAAAAGACATTTCTTTTATCTCCAGCCAGTGCGGAAGGAGTCCAGAGCGATAATCATGCATGCATACTTTGGGTCTATTTCGAGGGGGCGTGCTTGTGCTGTGGTACTTACCTCTACCATATTTCATAGGGTATCGTCAATGCGTTCACAGAGTATCTGAACGAGGGAGTGCGTATAATGGCGTGTTCAAATGGACGAGATACAAACGAAACTGTTAAACGAGCTCAAAATGTGCTTGGAATCAACTCCTGCGTTAGAGTGCGGAAATATACCGACATGAAAAAGTCTACGCTATCATCCTCGGGTCCCACGGCTATTCATTTTACAAATTAAACAGCACCAAAACGAGAACTTTGATATCGATCCTCCAATATGAAACCATGCAGAAAAATCGGACTGCAGACTCAGTGTTGAGACATTTGAGCCAAATAGTCGGAAAGCTGGATATTTATGTCAAGGGAATTCGGAAACATGATGGGTAGGGACATACTTTTAGAGCTCCCGTTCGGATACTTTCACCCACGTTTTGAACATCAGGATTGGCCATAACTCGAGCGATAGCATCTCTCGCAGCAACCTCTAATTGCGCAAGATTACCATCGCCCAAAAGCCCACCCTCGGACCCGCCACGTTCAAGCTCTTCTTCTTCTTCACGCCCAAAATATTGACTCGAAGAGATCGATGTTGCCCCTTGGAAGTTGGATAGCCGCTGTCTCGACTCTGCAAGCAAAGTAGCATCGTAATCATTTCGTCCGAAAAACATGTCCGAAGAAATAGCCTTCTGAGTCCCAAACTTTTCACGTGCCGTCGTGGGTGCGTCCTCATTTGGCGGACTATAAGCAATAAACATCATCGAATCAGAGATTAAAAAAATAACGTCACTGGGCACGCACGTAGATTGTGTGCTAGACGTTGTCTGTGATGCAGTGGGAATGCCACCGAAGCCCAATTTGCGGAAACCCATTCCTAATCTCTCAAGGTCCTGACTGTTTCCTTTCTGGACAGCCACTCTGCCGGGCATCGTGGTTGTCGTGGTTGTCGTGGTATTGGCAGCCTTGACCTTGGCATCTGCTTGAACAGCCCCCTCAGTCTGCTGTCTCGCACGTTCCTCTTCCTCTTCGCGCTGTCGATCATATCCAAGCTGCTTGATGCGTTCGGCTTCCTCTGCAGCTTTCCGTTCGGCCTCAGCAAAATCGATCGGTGCAGCAGCCTTCTTTGCTCCAAGGCCTCCGAGTTTACTCTTCTTTGCAGCGGCAGAACCATTTGTAGACGTAGTAGGAGCGGATCCCGACGAGTTCAGGCGCGAAGCGCCCAGTTTAGCTGAACCGTTGACCGAGGAAGAAGAAGAAGAGCGGAGAGAGCTTGATGTTACTGCTCTGGGAGCAGGTCGACCAACTGCGGGAGGGGCCGTAATTGCAGTGGGAGGAGACGTGGGTTTAGCTGGAGTCGGTTTGTCCCAGGAAGAGAAGAAATCATCTTCAGTCTGCGATGGGGAATCATTTGATGGGGACAAATCCGTTTCATCATCAATGACTCGTGTCGGGAATCTAGCGACCGATTAAGGATCGCCAAAACCGCAGGATCCAATGATACACAGATACATACTTGATAGTATCTTCCTTGACACGCCTAGCGAGTTCTTCCTTATAGAGTTCGGCAGTTCTGCTCGTATACTTTTTCTTCGGGTCAGTGTCACTCAAGAGCGAGGTGCCGCCATGGCGAGTAAAGAACGTTGTGGCGGATGCATTTCCGCCGACTTTCATAGTCCGCAGTTGGTTCAGCTGCCAACTGTCCAGGATCGTCGAACTGTACACTCCGGAGGTTTGAGGACATACAAAAGTCATAGGTATTGTACTCACCGTACAAAGCTTATGTGCACGCCCATATTCCGATGTACGCTGGAGCAGTCCAGGCATATGTAAACACCGAAGGTGACACTCGACCAAGTTGGATTCCGGGCTTGGCAGTCGAAGCATGTCTATCGACGATAATCAATGTGAGGACTACAAGACTAGAAATTGCCCGACCTTGTTTCCTTTCTGTGCTCTGAGCACTTTGAATATCTGTTCTGTCTCTGCTTTGGTGGGATCAGCCATCGGGAGTCAAGTGCAGGTTAGAGGGCGACAACGGGTGGATATTGACGTGTAATGTTCCGGGGTCTTGTTCTTACATAACTGAGGTATGCGGTGATCAGGGTCTTCCCCATACCCATACCTTCACCTCAAGACTGTTATGAATGCATCTATTGCCGTCGTTGCGACGGTGCTATCTCTTGGTATAGCATGGTTCTACCTTTCTCCGAATAGACGACAAGGAAACAGGAGCAAAATCAGCCTGGCGATGACAGCAGCAGCAGGCCTGCATACCCTGCTTATACTCGCCACCCTTGCGCAACGCCGGCCCGCGAATCTATTCACGCGAATAGGCATACCCATAAACGCCCCCGTGGACCGCATCAGGTCTCTATTGATGGAGGAAGCCGGATTCAACACGATCAGGGAAGCGGGGGCGGTCGCTGTCCCACCGGAAATCCCAAAAAATATCGACATATTGCTCACGAGACTTGGAGTACAAGGTAGCAGAGATATATATGTAAGGTGCGGGCGTTCGTCTCTCTCTTCCAAATGGCAGAGTTCATGGACAATAGGTTCGGGCAACGTGCTATGCAGACGTGCCTGTATTGTTCCTCGACCGCCGACTATGCGATTCTCGTTCTGTCGAGCATTCTTCTCGACTACTTGCGAACTGCCACGCTGCTCCTCTTGCTGACGAGCAAGGTTGATGGCCGACAGAGATGGAGAACGAATGTCCTGGGTATACTCACTTGTGCATTCCTCGCCGAAGTCTACGCTTTCATCTTCGTTAGCGCTGTGCCACTCGAAATAAACGCCAAAACAGCATTTATGGTAAGTTTGCATTCTTGCTCAACATGTCCATAAGTCTTAACAATGAACATCACTAACTCAGTGGCACGACAATCTGTTCCTGGCTCGCAATTTGCTGTTCTTGGCGCTTCCTGTCTTCATTCAGATCCTGCCTGCCATCTACCCTCCTCCTCCAGCCTCAGCAGTGCTCATTCCAGCGCTCAGGAACCTCGAACGCACCCTTCCCCGTTCACATCTCCTCAAGTACTTTCACCAAGCTGTCCTGAGGCACCCATACTCCCGTCAGCGGGCTGTCGAATTTTGGACCACTAATGCCATCGAAGGCGCAAGCGCGCGAAGCAATCCGACCGTGCAGACGACCGCATCGAAACTAGGGCTCGGGTTCACATCCTTGACCGGTTCCGGAGATCAGAGCGGGCAAGCTAGTATATTGAGGACCAATGCGAGGATGGCGGTTCAGTCACTGAAACCACTGTTTATGCCTCCGCCAAATTGAGCATGAGATGAGAGCGGACGAACAGTACTACAATGTAAATACAACTACATTAGAATCTGTGTATTTACGTCCACAGTACCAGTTTCAATAACGGCTGCTCCGCTTACCTAATTGAGACCACGTACCGCGACGTCCGTCCCAAGGAATGCAGCTATGATCAGGTTTATACTGGTGCAAGTAAGTTCCTTTCAGCCCATTCAAACGTTATATTTTTAACAACAGTACAGAACAGGCAAGGTAAAACCCGACTGTCAAAGTGGTATGTTCCTTATGACGATGAGGAGAAGGTGAGATACTCCGTGTCTCTTGCGTCAGAGTGCGCTGAATGGCCTTGCCTTCGTCAGGTGAGGCTTCGGGGTGAAGTACACAGACTAGTCGCGCCTCGTGATCAAAAGTATCAATCCAACTTTGTTGAGGTGGGTCGCCGTAATGGGAGAACAACGAGCTTTCTCTCATCCGCGTGATTCGCAGTTCAAGAACCACAAGATAGTATACCGTCGCTATGCAGGCCTTTTCTTCTGTGTTTGCGTCGATGCCAATGACAACGAACTTGCCTATCTCGAAGCTATCCATCTCTTCGTAGAGATCCTTGGTAAGTCTCCATTTCGTGGACAACTTGCTATCATCGATCGCTGATGAAACCTTTCCTCTATAAAAGATTCTTTTTTTGATAACGTGTGCGAGTTGGATCTCGTTTTCAACTTCTACAAGGTAAGAACTTCATTCGATCATACAAGCTTCCCTTTTTCACCGACCGAATTCATCAGGTGTATGCCATTTTGGACGAGATATTCTTAGCTGGTGAGATGGAAGAAACCAGTAAGGATGTTGTCCTGCAAAGGCTAGAGGAACTAGAGAAGCTAGAATGAGGCCTTGGTCGCATGCTCGTATGATGCTCTCCTTTTTCACTTCGCGATCTACCGATCTACCGACCCTCGAATTGCTTTGCTTTGCTGACATTTCCATTTATACAATGCATGATTATACATTACCAGGTGTTTACATAACGGATCAATTCTACCCTTTGATGTAGCGATTTCCTGCCGCTCGAACACAATCCTTACCAAGCAAACCCATATCATGCCCCACAGTCACTTCATGGCCAGACTAAGCTCTGCGAACGGGCCGAAGAACGTGATGTGACTTGAATACGTGGTTCAACGAAATGAAAACGCTGGTGGGATCCACAGTTTCCTCGTGAGTACACCAAACAGAGTCATGTATTGGAATATTGAAACGGTCATTGGTCAAGTGCTTAAGAAGCCCAAACATCTGACCTCAGCGTATAGAGAATGCACTGCGATAGGGATTTTCGACTTGGTGGGGACCATATCGGTAAGGATCTCTATACCTTCTAGGTTTTACATGGATAATATGT
The DNA here is from genome assembly GCA_038091575.1 of Leccinum subgranulosum. Classification (NCBI taxonomy): domain Eukaryota; kingdom Fungi; phylum Basidiomycota; class Agaricomycetes; order Boletales; family Boletaceae; genus Leccinum; species Leccinum subgranulosum. The sequence goes on along the minus strand of JBBPOS010000010.1, from coordinate 152,702 downwards.
TATTCCGTCCGATATCACCGCTCCTTGTCGCCTTGGATACACAATTGTGCTTCCGAGTTGCGGAACTAGTGGGCAAGTACTATCTACTCATAGAATCACTGTTTCGTTGGACAGAAAACAGCACACTTCCTTGCTAGACGTTCTGCGTGGCGTTTCACATGTTTATTCTAGCAGGAATGCTACTCCATGCTGATCTAGCTTCGGTATTCAAATGCGTAAGGGAGATACTCCATGGTGCCCGAAGTCAATGTGTCCCCTTTCTAGGTGGGTGCTGAGTTGACATACTTCGCATGTTTGACTTGTGAATGAAAGATGCACTTGTCGCAATTCCAACACCACATGGTTTGGGAAGAAAGACGATCAAAGACGATCATATGCCCGCCGATCCCAATATATATAATACAACTAATGGTTGGCATCATGCATTCTGGCTGGGGATTCAGATGAAACAAAGGTTTTATCATGGCGCCGGTCTTCCCAACACTGCTGCGGGACGCCCACAGCCGGCATGTTTTCACATGCTTACCTGGCAGAAATAGGACATCCAGAAGTGTAAGCCATTCGAATGTGCGTGATTCAATCTTGAATTATTTGTTATGTTAATCATATTCAGGGCTGGTGCGTCTATGGACATGCTATACTGTCACATGCGGCCCATGCCAATGGGCATTGAAGCTCAAGATTGCTACGTTCCCGTGCTTCTTGAGACTGCGTAGTATTACTAATACTCTTGCACTGGACCAATGGTATGCCTGTCAACGCGGGTTATTCGTTGTAAAACGACTGCTGGTTTATTACACGCAAACCCACCGTGGCCACATGACTCTCGCGTGGAGGGTTCCCACTGGCATAATCCAACGATCACGGTATCAAACCTTCCAATCCCGGTCATCTCTTTTCTCTTCACATGACAGGGTGACTGTTCTGGCAGGTAAAAATGGACTCCGAATCCAAGTTTACTCAGATCGCAAAAGATGCGAGATGATGTAATTATGCCCATCCGCAACTAGCGACGTTCCCGCAGTCCATTTCGAAAGGTTAACGCTTTAGTGGTGCCAGTCAAACTAAAAAAAAAAAAACGCCAGGACAAGTGCTCTATCGCTTTCAAGAAGTCTCTGCATTTCACGTCTGCGTTTGCGTTGCACACAGACTCGATCTACTGTTCGTTCCACCTCTCACTTCCATCTTCGTCCCACGAGTCGCCACCCTGTCACGATCACCAACTCCTGCTGGTAAGTAACCAATCCTATTTTGTCGAGCAGAACTTTACCCGATGGATTCTAGGTAATGCAGAACATCACTGTCACATGGAATTGTCGTTAAGGACTTGTGGTCTCATTGCTCAACATGTGGAAAGTAAAGCGGATCTATGCACCCTGTGCAGGGTAAACAAGAGGTTTCAACGGGCAGCTGAACGGGTACTGTACAGCACCATTTACGCATCGAATGCGTGGAACACCTTCGAAATGTGCAGTCTGTTTGCGAGGACCCCCCGTCTTGCTTTGATAGTCGAATCGTTGACACTTCTCGTCAGCGACGCGGATGACGGCGGATCCCAATCCGAGGTCTGTTTGCCAACCGAGTTTTGGCCAACCGTATCCAACGCGCTCCGCCAAATGACGGGCCTACACATCCTAAACCTCCATCTCAACAATGGAGGTGATATTGCTCAGGCTTGGATTCTCAGCGGGACCGCCTTCAGGCTTCATACCTTTCACTGTGATTTGCAGTGGGATACTCATCTCGTATCGTTTCTGAACACTCAAGCCGACATCGATGACTTGTATATCATCGATTATTCCATTCCCGATGATACTACCCAAACATCCACGCCCATGTCGTCATCCCTGAACCCTGGCGCTCTTCCAAATCTATCCACCCTGGAGTGCACTTTTACTGAAGCTGCTTGTGCCCTGGTTCCCGCCCGGCCTATCTCCCGTCTCAAAACATGCTTCTCTCGAACTAGACTGCCGGAGAAAAAGAAGGAGTTGTCGCTCTTGTTTTCAAAGTTGAAGGAGACGACGCGCCCTTTGCGTTCACTTGATATCGCAGATTCGAGCTACAGTGATTCGTTCTGCACGGAGCTTCTCAAATCTGTGGTAAACTTGCAACATCAGGTGCATGACCTGCGATACTTCGGAACGTTTGTGCTGCCCGTCGACGGCTATATTGTACGTAGCTCTGCCTCGAGTCAATGGTCATCGTCGATTGACGCCTTTATGAAGCGTCTCAAATTTTATGGGCTTTTGCGGAGACTCCGTTTTCTCGAATGTGTTGAAGTGGATGTTTCGGAATGGGAGCCAACGCCACCTATTCCGACTGGCGTGTGTGCACTAGCAAGCGAGCTTCGGCTTTATTGTCCATCACTGCGGCGGGTAATCTTTGTCAACGATTTTGAGAGGACGGTTATTACCGTGACTCGTGGTACGTACGTTCTGGACTTCGATTGCAAGGCCGAAGAAACCTGGAGGAAACTTTAATCCATGTTTTCATTTTCTCCAAAATTTGCCCGGTTGATGATCGTACATAGAGTTTCATCGCCCCTATCATCGAAATGATTGCCTTCATTCGCGCATGTAGCAATACGGTAATAAAGATCATTGAATCGGGAAATCGTGCCGTCAAATCATCCAACTAGAAGTAGATCTGGTTGAAGATACGCCAGACTTGTACACTTATCGAAATGTCTGTGAAAAGAAAGACAATGGAATTTCAGGAATGGTTCAAGAGTCTTCCGTATCTGTTGAGACGGCTCCGAGGTGAGCTCGATTGTCGTCGACCGTTGGCCCGGGTACGGTGCAATGGAAAGCGCCAGAATTTCATGATCTGACATGTACAACTTCTAGTTCCTTCCAGTACTGTACGCCGCTCAGTGGAGGAACGACCTCTCCTCAGGAAATTCAAGTGATCACATTACAAACGTTGCGGCAAGTCGACTGTAAGTATGGTGAGAAATTCTCATTCTCTTTGCAGGCTACAATGCAATGGTACAGGCTGAGACTCGTTTGAAATCGATGTGCGTGGCTGACACATAGCGCGCCAATATCGTTGGAGCGCTCTCCGATCGTGCTCTTCGTACTACGTCACTGAACCAGTTATGATGTCATCTGGTTCGCCAATGACTATACTTTCCTAATGCGTACTGTGCTCTTGGACGGTATATAAGGAGGGTGGGTCAACCTGATCCTCCAGTCAAGTTTCCCCCATCTCCACCACACGCATCTTTCACTTTATTGTCTATCCCGCAATCAAACATGTTCAGTTCCAACTCATCCAACCAGGATCCCAGGTGAGTAGTTGAGGTGACGCGGGACAAGGAATGGAACTGACCAACGTTGCAGCAAAATGTCTGGTCAGCTCCACTCGGTAAAGGGGTCGGTCGTCGAGACCGTAGGTTCTCTCTTAACTACACTGACCCGGGCTAAGGTTGCTGCAGGTTGGCGATATGACGGGCTCCCAGTCCTGGACGCAGTCGGGCAAAGAGGAACACACCCGCGGCGAAGCAGAGTACAAGGCCGCTCAAGGCAAGGGTTATGTCGAAGGCACTACCGACAGGGTGGGGGGCTACAAAGATTCTGTTGTCGGCGCAGTAACTGGCGACAAGTCTCAGCAAGCCTCTGGTTGGTTTTGCGCACGGACTCCCCGAGCCACTTGCTAATTATTGTGGCAGGCAATGCGACCAACGAGAAGGGCAAAACCCAGCAGGAAATGAACAAGCCTACTAGCGATTGAAGTACCATACAGAATCAGGACTTTTGTAGAACACTGTACGAATCAGGCCTAGGGTAGATAATGTTTCTGACTCTGTAATACAAGAATGCGATGGTCTTAAATCCCGCTTGGATCCATCAGTACACGATTTGCAGTTTAAGAGTCTAACTACCGTTACACAATCGTTACACCCAACTTTTAGGATTCTTCAACACACTTATAATCCGCTCCTCCTCGCTCCCTTCCTGTGCACCGACCTCTGACATGTACTCCCATCTCGCGGTTTCTGGTAAGCTCATCAAGATGCTTTCGATCCGCGCAGAAGGTGTCTTCAATCCGAATTTGGTGCCTCTATCGTACACCAAGTTGAACTCCACATATCTCCCTTTGCGTAGAAGCTGCCATCGGCGATGATGGTCTGTGGGAACGTCACGGCGCTTCTGCAGAAGGGGGATGTATGATGGGATGAAAGCATATCCGAGGCGGGAGATGAACTCGAAGATCTCTTCTGGCTCTCTCGGTCTCTGAACTCCGTCCGAAATGCGGGAATGCTTCTCGCCGCAGAGGTCATCGAAGAAAAGTCCCCCGATTCCGCGAGTCTCCTGTCGGTGGGGGATGAAGAAGTATTCATCACACCACATCTTGAATACGTCGTATAGCTCGTCATTCTGACAAGCTTTCTTCAAAGTCCCGTGAAAGTGTCTTGCGTCGTCTTCATCAAGGTAGGACGGTGTCAGATCGGATCCACCGCCGAACCACCAAGCAAGGATCTTTCCCGTCTGTTCTCCTTCGCCAGCGCGTTCGGTGATTTCGAAGTAGCGGTAGTTGGCGTGTACAGTCGGATCGAATGGGCTGCGGGGATGTATGACAAGACTAATGCCTGCTGCAAAAAATGGGAAGCTCGTCTTTTCGTCGTAGGGAAGGGAAGAGTGATCCGCCCTCATCTCTTTGATGGCAGCGGGGGGGAGAATGCCATGCACGACGGACACGTTTACTCCAGCTTTCTCGAGTTTCGTCTGCAGCGCAGAGGTCGTCTGACCAGCCTCGGGTGTGCAGGCGAAGACGCATGATAGGCCTCTACCTCCAGTTGTTCTAACCCAGGCATCACGCTTGAACTTTGGTGCGTTGGGGTCGAGCTGCTCGAGCGCGATGACGATGTCATGTTGGAGACTGTCTACGAAGCCTTCCATCTTTTCGCGCATTGAAGATGCCATGACAACAAGCTGATATCTCCAGTGGACGTAGTTTTCTGATCAGTTTGAATGGATCGATTCGGACAAGCCTTGCGATAGAGTCACATGACTCGGTTAGAAAAGAAGATCTTGTTGGTTCGAGACCAACTCTTCAAGTCACCGCACTCCTTGCACTTAACCGCACCTACTACATATTACAGCGCTCTCGAATATCATACAATCATGGATGCCCGTCTCCGTCGAGTAAACAAGGAAATTGCAGGTTAGTGGTTGGGTGGCTGTTAGGGTTTTCAAGACTCACGCATTTGCTTAGACTGCAAGAATGATAGATCTTCCAACATCAGTATCGATCTCGTTGATAACTCTCCCTTTCATCTCAAGGGATCATTTCCGGGGCCAAAAGACACGCCATATGAGGGCGGGACTTTCGAAGTGGTCAGGGAACCTTCTTTTTTTTGTCGCCGATTGTATTGTGAACCGCACGGTGCAGGATATCGTGATCCCGGAATCGTATCCGTTCCAACCAGTCAAGATGAAGTTCATCACGAAAGTGTACCATCCCAACATCTCCTCGGCTTCTGGTGCCATTTGCCTCGATATTCTGAAGGATGCCTGGTCCCCAGTTCTCACCCTCAAGTCCACCTTGATATCGCTCCAGTCCCTTTTGTGTTCTCCTGAGCCGAATGACCCTCAGGATGCTGAGGTCGCCAAACACTACACGACGAGCAAACGTAGCTTTGAGGAGACGGCGAGATATTGGACCCAAATCTACGCCGGAGCCTCTGCTTCGAAAAGCAAAGTCCCCCCCAAGGAGCCGCAGAGAGATGAAGTCGCAATCGCCGGGCTTGAGAAGGCACATGTAGACCAATTTGAGGGGCTCGGGTTTGAGCGGTCGAAAGTCGTGCGTATCAGACTTGCCAGTATCTTTCCCCTTGCTGTCACTCATAACCATTTTGCTCCCTTCACGGACAGATCGATGTCCTTAGGAGGCTGAACTACCGCGGGGTGAACGTAGCAAATATATCGGAAGATAAAGTTGTGGAAGAACTGTTGAAATGACAAAGCTATCGGCATACCCTTCGCATGTGAATGTCAATTTCTATGTCCTTGTCTTGTTTGTGCCACTGTAATCTACCTTCATCAGCACTCTTACAGCCTATTCGTCCGGATCATCCTTATCGTCCATGTCTGTGCCCGATCCTTTTTTTTAGCAGCCGCTTTTTTGGGATTTTCACGCATGCGGACAAGATCCCATCGCAGCGTGTTTGTCCTCATGCGAGTCCACTGAAGTGGAAAACACAGGTAAAGGTGCCGCCTTCTGGTAACATCCTTTATTAGTTCCCCGACCTGGCGCTAGTATCGTAAGAGTTCTGACGTGATGCTTGGATGCTCGATTCCGTTTCCAGGGTTCCTCCGAGTCTTAAGTCTGAGAGCACAATACATCTCTAAACGCTGTGCGGCCAAACGGAGAAGGTGCGCTGGAGATATTGACACTGACAAACACCACATCTGGTCCAGAACGAACGAACTGGGCAATGGGTTTTTGTGCCATTTCATGCCGCATTGGAAGCCAATCACCACGTCGATCGTCTCTCGGCACGGGAGGCTGAAACTACTGCTACATACAACGACCGAAACCGTAAAAATTCCATGTCCCAAGTGAATGAAACGAATGAAAAGATGATCAAGTGCCCGTCTCCTGCGAACGTCACCATATCGAGGATGTGGGGTAGAAGGGTGCGAGCCGTAACTCATATTAAAAAGTTTAACCGCTCCGGGACGAACGCCGAGCGGCTTGATGGAACGAAAAAAAAATGAATATCGAAATATGACGCTGGTGAGCCTGCGCGAACGAAGAGCCCGTGAGGACCATGCGCACGAGTGTGCTGAGAGATGCAACGACGAGCGATTTGGACGCCAACTGTCGGACGCGTGCATGAAAACGACCACCGTGTCGAGTGGGACACTCCATCCTACTATATTGGCTATGAACCAAATCAGTGCATAACAAATTCAATTGAAGATGTTTATGCAACTGAATTGGAATCATAGAATAAAGCAGACCTGGAGTGACACCAAAGGCCACCAATGGCTGATTCCTACAAGGCTACAACAGGTCCAAGGAGTAAGCTGAGGGGAAAGTGAGGAGGGAGGGGGGTGTAACAAAGGAGGGGTGCGAGAAAATTAGGTTGGAGGGTATTGAGACCTCAGCCTGTCACTTCAACGGCTGCTTTTATACCATACCCCGTCACGCAGATTTATTTTATTGATACTCACTTTTTGAAGACATATCTGCCGCTTGAACCGCGCCGGCTCTTTTGTGTCACAAAACTCCGTGCAAACATTCTACATCAACCGATAACTTCACAGATCAGGCATCCTGGTCGCGAAATGGAAACCCGACACAAACGGCGACGTCATTGTTAGCTGAGGTTGATAATAATGGATATGGAGACACCGCGGCATGTGGAGAGCACAGCCGATGCGGCCTCGTTGAAATCGAATCTTGGTGCGTTTGTAATGGTGTTACACAGGAATGTCAGGGACTGACGGACTCGCTAGTACCGCTTTGTTTACCATGACAGCATCCCGAGTGATAGACCTAATTTGTTGTTGGTATGTTTGCGCTTCCGCCGCTTCGCTGGCACGGGGTTCAATGCGTGGGCTTCACATTACCTGAGCGCACTCGAAACGGTCAGCGGGACCGTGTCCAGCTATAGCAGGTTGGCGTGGAGAGGCGGCGGGCAATCCACTGGCTTCATCAGTCATATGCCAATGTAATGTAATGCAGCCTATCGCGTTGTCCACCGAGCGGAACGTTGGATGCTCGTAGTATTTCCAGATAACTGCGGAAGAGGGCAGTGTTGAGGGTCCGAGTGCGCGTCTTGCCGTAACTGGGTCAAACACGGTGTCTTGGGGAGGCAGGAACTGCGCTCGGTCATTGGGCAAGTCAAACTCAACAGCTCAAAGAAGAAGATTCAGACGCTCCACCTGTGCTTCAAGACGAGTCAGAAAGAATTCTGGCCACTCTTGAAACATGACGCATGCATTGATAGATTGGTTCAAGCGGGTCCTTTCCAATAATCCCGCACTGAGGATGCGCCCTAGAAATTATTTGGCACCCTGGAAACGCGAGAAAGGCACAAGGCGGTCAACATTGTTAAGTATCTAATGATTAGTAAATTGAGGGGTACAGGGTGGCATCATTACAACAGATCACCTCGGTCTGCCTGTGTAATCGGTGTCAGCTGCGACCAAAAAAGCGTCCATTTGTATGCAGACAAGCACACTTACTCTGCGGCTGCGACATTCCTCAAGTAGGAGGCAAAGGCAGGATGCCACTGCAGCGTGCTCCTAACTGCCATTCCTCACCAACATCATCTTCATGCATGTATACTCTGCCATGTTCTTGGAAATGGATCCCAGAAAGGCAAGACTCGTCCTCGCTTTCTATACAAGTGCTCATCGAACGCCGCACCAAAAGTTGTTGCACACGCGCACCATAGGCAATATTATTATAAGTTCGGTTCAATACCATAACCCCCAAAGTCTGGGCGGCAAGCAAACATGTCTGAAGTTCCGTGTCAGTGATATGATAGCCACTAGAAGTACGATCATTAGACCTAATACGCGGAATGTGCTCGAAAACGACTAAGCTGCAAGTGTCGTGCCACATTTCCTGAGAAGGAAAGGCACCGAAATAGTGCCCATGTTTATCCTCATCACGACGAGATGTGATCCGATGGTTTGTCTGGCCAATTGATCTTGAAGCTCCTCCGAGACTGTCGGGCCTGCCACGATCTGACTGACGTTCATTCTTAAAATGCATTGTTCTGTCTTCCTGGTTAACTTCTGGCCCGGGACACTCTGCGTTTCCGATCGGCAAAGTGGGTAACAAGTCCCGACATGTACATCACCTTAGCTTCGTCGACTGTCAGGGTTGCCCAAGATAGAAAAACATAATTTGGACCTATAACTTGATCAGGCCTCAGGCCTCAGGTACGAGGCTACGACGTTATGACGTCGTGACTCGTGAAAATTGCATATCAACTGTGGAGGAACATTTGAGTAGTCACGAGACCCAGAAGGACTCTGATGCGAGAACGCGCGGTGATGCGGCATAAGGTCCTCTAGTATTTCCGAGCAGTCAACAAAACAAGCCATTGAAATTATCTGCCAAGAAGCTGCAAGTTCAAATCCCGCAACGCGATCCGCTGCGGCAGGCTCGTGGCGCCTATCAATTTTCGGTGGAGCGTCGAATAGGCAGACGAGCACCTTGACTGGCCAACGCCTATGCCTATGATAGTAGTGGAACTTTGGAACCACGAGCTTGTCCATCGTCATCAAATAATCCTCGGGAAAGAAAAATATTTTTCATTAATTCAGTCATTAGCCTGATCCCCCAAGTTTATCAGTCGCATGCTCGTTCACCCCAGATAGCCCCAATAGGTATCTAGACGAGCTTTGATCAGTCTGACGGATCGGCTATAAGGTTCTTCTTACGTGAAATCTTAGTGCTGTAGCACACGGCAAAAGTGAATCTGTACCTTATCGAATCATGTCTGAAGTCTGACGACATGGGCAGTACATACTACATCTGGCGGTATTTGTATTCTGTATGTTTCCGCGGTATATTGTATGCTCGTCGATGACAAAAATATTATATTGCTGCCTCGATCGAGATCGGAGTCAAATACTGACAACCCATTTAGTTCTTCTCGCCGTGCATTGGTAGGCCTCGCTCCCAGCTTTCAACCTCATGCAGTTCGCCTACCCGGGGAAAAGGGAATTTCTCGATCATAGTATACGTACTAACCTTAGTGACAATGATTAAAATATTAGTAGTCTGTCCAGAGTCATTACAGATCCGCTGATCGTGGAAGATGCGATGATAAATCCTGTTCCGCAAATCACAGCCTACTGAAAATACCAGAAAATAAATTATAGTCATCGATATCTCCATCTACTACTGGTTTACATATCCGGAAAATTGCTGTCCAATTCTATCGTAATCCGCCTTCTATCGTGGAGCATCATAGGAGCTGTCACACCGGTTCGTCTCCCGTTTTCTCCGGTGATTGCTGCTCATCTGTGGTTGAGGCTGTAGCATGGGGGGAATCTATCTCCGGTTTTTCCACCACACTTTTTCTAGCCTGAAATCCGCCTTCCCAACCAAACCAATGGTTCCGAGGGCAATGGGGTCCTCGCAATACGAGCACCCCAAATTGAAAAGCAGTCAACGACAGCATGAACAAGGCACAAGCCCGCCAACCGTGCTCGACAAACACTTTCGTCCCAACAGAGGTACCCATGACTTGCCCCATGAAGATCTATGTCGCTCGTGATAAGAACCATCTCTGCGTCGTGGAGCTAAATACTCACTGCAAGGATAAGAATAGCATTTAAGCGAGCTCGAGCAGCGGCAGAGATGCTATCATCTTGTCGGCATCATGTCCACTCCTTGTTAGGAAGCGAGACATACCTGTACACGGCAGTCGCCAATGACACCTGCTGCATCTGACGGGCGACGTCAAGGCCGAAACAAGCAATGATGACTGCCGAGATGTTGATTCCTCCCCCAGCGGTCTGCACAGCTTGGAAGACGAGAAGTATGAACGTAGCCACCAACGTTGCATACCATGGCACAAGACTGTCGATTAGTCGGCCCGTGAGAGGGCTGGTGAGTACACCAGCAATACCCACAAGTCCGAAAAGGCCGATGTTGATTCTAAACGCAGATGAGCCAACATTGTGAGAGAGAGCACGTATCTCAGATTACCCACGTCGAGTAGTAATATGGTGGTCCACCTAGCAAAAACGTCATAGTGACCCAGAAACTTGTGAAACAAGCGCTAGATGCGAAGCTGATGAACGCTGTCTGTATCATGAGTGGCTCCGTAACTGCATATTTGCCCATGGTGTACAAAATTTTGAAGTACGTCAAGCCGACATTCTTAGCTGGATAATCGGGTAGGAGAAAGTATGCGCCGACTATCACAATGTACTGGACACCAATGGCCATATAGTAGACTATCCGCCAGCTGGCGAAGTCCCCGATGATTCCTGCAATCACACGCGCGACCAATATCCCGAGCAAGAGGCCAGAAATCACCACAGATATGGCGGATGCTCTACGTTCCGGTGGAGCCAGATCGGCCGCAAGAGGCAAGAGGATCTGAGGAGTGACACTAGTGACACCGATCAAGAAGCATAACGCTTCAAAAACACGGAGGTTGGGCGTGATGCTGAGCCCGATTGTAAGCGTGGCTGACACCAACACCAACAACAAAATCAACTGTCGTCGGCGGGCTAAATCTCCAAGAGGCGATATGAGAACAATGCCTATTGCATATCTTATCAGCGATAAACTACCTGCACTGACCCATACAATACGAGAATAACTCACCCTGCCTGAATCAACGTTGGTATCCTGTAGGATAGTTTACCTTCATCGGAATCTTCAAAAAGCAATGACATGAATTGCCTACGTTGATATAGTATTGTAGTCGACATCAAAAGACTTTGAGAATTCAACTGACACCCATCTATGATCAGTACCAATAAAGATGCACCAAATTGTACACATACTCAACAAGGGTTGACAATAGTATAAATTCGCAACAGCTGGAAAACGGTTTCAAAAGGATCCATCACGGTAGTTGAAGCACGTACTGAATGTACTAGCAAATCCAAAGGAGGCATTTAGCACAAGTCCGAAGTGGAAGGAATTGTCGGGGTCATAACGCAAGCTTTTCGGAATTGGCAAGAATCCGAAGTCGGTTAACCGTACATCGATATCCGACTTGCCAGTGAGGGACGCCGGGACTGGCGTACCAACCTCGGTTTCGATGGTCGAGGAAAGCATGCGAGGTGGTTCAAGTCGGTGTGAAGGTCAGATGCATAAATACTCTCCGGAACACGCCAAACGCTAGTTATACTTTAGTGGCCCAGGGCATGAGTGTTTTGAGCTATTCCAGGAGTCGGCCGAAATCCAGGCCGCCGCGATCAGCAAGATGTATTGGTCGCACTCTATCACTATGACACGTGGTGTGCAGCCAATCGCGAAATATAGAGTCAGCAAGTTCCTTCCTGGACACGGCCTGGAGTCAGTGACAATGAAATTTACCGACAGACAGTGTGCGAAGAAGGGCGCTCTGGAAGACATGACTCGGACGTCATGCCTGCTTGCTCGTCCGTCTGGTACCCCTCTCCTAGGATCGGGGTCGGACCATAAGGCAGGCGATGTACACGAGTAGGAGCAGGTTAAGTAGCGGTTCCTAGTTTGCGAGAGCTCTCGTCAGGGGCTGCCACTAGTAGCCCGACCGCTGCCCATGCGAGGTTAAGTTACCAATCTTAAGCCCTATGGAGGGAGTCGGCCAAACTGGCGGAGGCGGCTACGACAATACGATGGTGCGACCTCGGATCAATTCGTTTCGTGGTGGGGTGCACGAGGGGAAGAGGCCTCGAAAAATGGTGGAAGAGCCTGAGGGAGGAGAATCACTAATTTAGGGAGAAAATTCCCACAGGTGGCAATACGGGGCTCAGCTCCGATTCCATCCGTAATTTGATGAAGCCACACAGATCATGTTTGATAAACGCATTGTACATGCCATCACTAATGTAATCAGGCTTCATCTAGTTTTCCGAATGATTGCATCTCCAAACGAATATAGTCCAACCGACACTTGCACGCGATCAGCAAGATGTATTGGTCGCACTCTATCACTACGACGCGTGGTGTGCAGCCAATCGCGAAATCCAGAGTCAACAAGTTCCTTCCTGACAATGAAATTTACCGACAGACCGTAGTGTGCGAAGCAAGGCGCTCGGGCCGGCATGACGTCATGCCTGCTTGAGGTCGGACCATCAGGCAGGCGATGTACACGTAGGAGCAGGTTAAGTAGCGGTTCCCCGACCGCTGCCCATGCGAGGTTAAGCCCTATGGAGGAAGTCGGCCAAACTAGCGGTTACGACAATACGATGGTGCGACCCCGGATCAATTTGGGGCGCAGGAGTGGGGAAGAGGGTGCTCGAAAAAGGGTTGGAAGCTGAGGAGGAGAATCACTAATTTAGGGAGGACATCCCCACAGGTGGCAATACGGGGCTCAGCTCCGATTCCATCCGTACGAAAGATCATTTGATTTGAAGCCACACATATCAGCACTGTACATGCCAATCACTAATGTAATCAGGTTTCATCTAGTTTTCCGAATGATTGCATTTCCGAACGAATATTGTCCAACCGACACTTGCATCCGACATTGCATAAGGCCACAGGTGAAGCTTTGAAAATCAACCTACAAAATACATCCCGTCACTCGCCACCATACTCCCTTCCCCCGTATCCTTTACACTAGAAACGATGCAACACGTTCTTCGGGGCAACATGAACTACCAGATGTCCATGTTTCACTGACGGTTGCCAGCGTACTTATGGTCGACTCCATCCCTCTATCCAAACTCTTCACGCGCGAAGTGGTTTCGGTACGTTCTTGACGAACCTTCCGATCACCGACCGCGAACCCACCATCGTACCCGAACCAGACATGCTTCCCACAATTTGGTCCACGCATGAACAGAACTAGCAATTGCCATCCGTATAATCCGACTGAGAGTGCGGCGGCGGCACGCCAGCCATATCGGAGGAATATATGAGACCCAGCGGATGACCCGAGGACTTGCCCTGCGAAGAGCTATCGATGACAAAAGTCAACGAATGAACGGATAAATAGTGAACCCTAGATGAACAAAAGGACATACCGAGACCGTAAGAATGGCATTCAGGCGTGAACGTGCCTCTTCGGAAATGCTGCAGGCATCTGTTGGCCAATCATCTATGAATGTGATGCATCGACTTGCTCACCTGAACACGATCATTTGCAACGACACCGTTTGCGTCTGTCGAAATGCATCGATTCCAAAGCACACGATAATGACGACGGCAATGTTTATCCCACCAGCGGCCGTTTGGATGCTCTGTAGGACCAATAGACAAAAGGTCGCCACGAGCACGGAGTACCAGGGGCTGAGCCTATCGATATAGTGACCAACCAGTGGTCCCGAAAAGACGCCCAAGATACCAATCAAGCCGAATAGACCGATTAACAACCTGGTTATTCAAACACAACCGCGTCAGAATCAGACTTACGTTTGGCCATTGCCACAAATGGAACGTGAAGACAGCAGAGAGGGCAGGAGGGCACTCACGTCGAGAAATGATACGGGTCATCACCCAACAAAAACGTGAGTGTCACCCAAAAATTGGTCCAACCCGCCACCGAAGCAATATTGATCAGCGCAGCCTGTGCAAGTCTTGGTTCGGTGATAGCATATGTGATCATGGTGTGTAAGATCTTGGTATAGGTGAGTTGGGGGTTTTTGGGTGGGTGATCAGGTACGAGGAGATAAGCACCGCACAAGACGACGGCCTGCATGCCAATGGCCACGTAGAACACCATGCGCCAGGTGGTAAAGTACGCAATGACACCAGCGAGGACACGCGCAAGGAGAATGCCGAACATGAGACCAGACTGGAGAACCGAGACGGCACGTGCGCGATGTTGTGGGGAGGCAAGATCAGCCACCATTGGAATGAGAATCTGAGGAGTGATGTTGAACACTCCAATGAGTATAGCAAGTGTGTGGAAGGCGACAAGACTCTGTGACAGAGCCAAGCCTATAGAGAGGCAGGTCGTGATAGAGACAAGGACCATGATCAGCTGACGACGTCGAACCAGGTCACCGAGAGGAGAGATGAAGAACAGCCCAATACAGTATCTGATATCGTGCGTAAGTGTCATGAACATCGGTTGCATCGAGAGGTTCAAACTCACCCTACTTGATATAGAGTGGGTAACCTGAAGCGCAATCAGTGGTACTCGAACAAACACAGCACAAACTTACCATGCTGCCATTGCATAGGACTCATTGAATGCATCAGCTATCTCGACTGGAAAGGAAAGACGTGAGACATTGCGAGTCTACCAGAGGGACCGTTCTCACTCAGTAGAGGCTGGCAGTAATAAAGATTGGCCACCACTTCCTCACGTTAACGCGGCCAGCATATCATGACGATGACGGCAAGGCTCACCACAAGTACATCCAATGCTCAGACCGAGCTGGGTCCACCAGTCAAGTTCCAGTTGTCGATCAGGGTCATGGCGCAGCCATGAGGGTACCGCCAAGATCCCAAAATCCTTGTGTGGTCGAACAGACGTCCCCAACGCTGGCGTAGAGGAGTTTGGTGCTGCCTGCTCTGAATCTACTAGAGTCAACACCGACAATGACCAACCACGTTTAAGGCTGCCCGGGCCATTGATCATGATAGACTATCGTACTACTGGAATCCTGTCAGTAAATCTCTGCAAAAAAAGATAGAGAAGGACTGCGGCGAAAGAGTGAAAGGAGTGGACGGAGAGAGGCTTACTATATGCTTTAGTGGGGAGAGGTGGGGGAGATATATTATGACCTCTCCGGCAGGGCTGCTTTCCCAGGCACCTGATAATTTTTAGAGATCATACTGGTAAGTGACATCCGGTTTGCCTGCGTAATACCGAGATGTTTGTGTCCACCTTGTCCGCACATTGGCAGGTACCGAAGTTCCTTGGTGTAAGTTCCGATGGGCCATCCATGCAGACGGGGAAAAACACAGAACTTTTTACGATATTTGCAACTTGTGCAGAACAAGCTCCAAGAAAGAATCTCTTGTTGATTCAGACGGCCAAGCTTCAAATTGGAGAATGCAGATGGTGTCATGCCGTCATGCATAACGATATGTACTTACTGGGTTACTACGCTTTCGCGTAAAGTTTCGTCAAGCCGTTCGTGAAGCGACGACACGGAGTCCGAATTCTTGGGTGTTGACGAGCAATTGAATAAACCTCCAATGGGAAATGAGCGCTGAGCACTATGTCGACGATGGCATGCTCAGCACTGAGTACTAGTACTGACCAGCAAATAGTGCACTTGTAGCGACATTCCAAGAGCCTGTCCCAAATTGCCTCGTGGCTGCCGTCATTCCTACCCACGGAACGCGAAAGGAAACTTGAAGTTGGAAAAACTATAATTGAACACGTCAGGGTCGGCTCGATACTATTGTCGGGACACAAATGGGCGGCAAGTTCCACGAAACCGCATGGGTCAAGTCTTCGGTGACTGCATCAGGCCCGGACTAGGATCCAATGGCACTTGGGACTCAACTCAGTTCACCGCTACTCTTGTCAGACAAGTCGTGACTTTTCATGAGTCTAAACTGTAGGTTCAGCGTGAGGGTCAACGTGATATAGTAAGTATTGCCAGTGGCGTCACCGTTTGTCACTGTAATACAAGAGCCCCTTCCCTTGATGCTGCCGCATTCCTCGGGATTATGCTCAAAGTTCCTGAGTAAATAGTGAGGACCTTCTGCTGGTGAATGTGGATGTTGATTAGCTGCAGCTGCCAGTGCACTCTAATTAATTAATGTACAGGCCCTTCGAGCTTCAACGGGCAATCGCTTCCTACATTTACTTGCAGGACCCGGTAGATCTCTGTCTCCCTTTTCTGAATCGATCCCTGACCCTTACGAGCCTGTTGGGCCTGGATATCCTAGGGTACGTTGTCCGACACCGTGTGCTCACACGGCCCGCGCAATGACTAGGGTTTCGTTACGACCCTCGCCGAGTCCCCGTTCGAATTTGCGCCCCCTCGCAGCCTAGCCCCATTTCATTGCATCGCCATCGCTCTGGCAATCGTTCTGCTTGCATCTATAGCTCCTCATTCCGCACTTCACCTCGGTGTGATTCGTACCTTCGACGCGTTCGTTTGTCTGGGTGGCTGATGTGACAGGCGGTATAGCCAAGTCTTGGTACCCTCCGCTGTGGTTGCTGGTTTGCCCTCGATGAAGGTCAAGCGCACAAGGGCAACTACGATTCCCTAGTTACCCTTGCGTGTCTGATCTGGATCACATTGCTCCCCAATATCAGAAGGCTCTTGTATTGAAGATTGTCAATGATCAGGGCGACTACCCAAAATTATATATAATCCGGAGCTGTACAACAGCGTCTAACTCAATTTTTCAAAAAAGTGTATACGTCGGGCAGGATGTCACTTTGCTTGGCTGACCTCCCGGAAAGTCTCCAACGCCCTCCAAGCCGCACCCGACGTGATACTCTCCCTCGCAAGCCTGACCCCATCCTTGTAACCCTCCGCCAACCCAGCGACCACTAACAGCGCCGACGCGTTCAGGAGCACGAAATCCAACACAGGCGTCAACGCCTCCGGCAACTCCGCCCCCGACGTCAACAACCGTGTCAGCGTCTCCGCGTTCTCCGCTGCCCGTCCACCAGCCACCGCCGAGAGTGGATGCGTGGAAAGCCCAAACTGTGAGGGGTGTAGCACGGTCTCGGTGATCTGCCCGTCGTAGAGTGACCACGCCCACGTGTCCCCTGCACAGCTGATCTCGTCTAGGCCCTCAGTGCCACAGACGACCAGGGCGCGGACGACGCCGCCCTCCTTGAGCGACTGCACAAAAGGGAGCCCAAGTTCGCGTGTGGCAACGCCGAGGACCATGCCGCGCGGGCGGGCGGGGTTTATGAGCGGGCCGAGGACGTTGAAGAGGGTGCGAAAGGGGAGGGATTTGCGATAGGGCGCGATGATGGCGAGGGAGGGGTGATAGTGCGGGGCGAGGATGAACGTGAAGGGGATGCGGGGGAGGCGCGTGGGTGTCCCTGCCGTTGGGGCAATGAAGAGACAGCCGAGAGATTGCAGGATGTCTGCTGAGCCTGACGAGGACGTCGACGCGCGATTGCCGTGCTGGTGATGAGATGAATGTCGGTAAGTAGGGGAGCCGCTGAAGTTGGACGAGATGTGGTACGGACCTTGACGACGCGAGCGCCGGCGCCGGCTGCGACGATGCCGGCGGTCGTACTGACGTTGAACGTGTTGTGTCCGTCACCACCTGTGCCGACTATGTCGACGACAAAGTCCTTGTCATCATCTTCGACGATCGCCGCAAGTGCGCGAGAACGGAGCATCTCGGCTGCCGCTGCGAGGTGTTCTGGGCCGCGTTCTATCCGTCGGATATGCAGGGCAGCGAGGAAGGCGCCGATCTGGGTAGGCGAGACGACATCGGGCGTAAAGAGGTGATCTAGGGCGGCTTTGAGATCGTCCGGGGCGAAATTCTCGGGCGTTTTGACGAGCCTCTCCAGTAGCACTTTGAACTTGTCGGGAGTGCACTCTGTCATGGCGGTTGATTGATAGCGTTTGGGATCCTGGATGGCGGAGATGGGTGACTCATATAAGATTGGTTCACAAGACAGTATGATCCTGACGGTTCGATCTATGGCCGCATCAACCCGCATCACGATGGCGGTGACCGCACAGCAGTACTTCAAGTTGGCTACTACAAAACCTTTGTTTCGTGTTTATGTCCGGGAATTCATCAAAGTCTCTAACGCGATGAGAACGGCGCGGGACGGCAAACCTGAGTCGCCGTGGCGGTCACACACGGCAATTATTCAAGCTGTAGATCAAGATATCTTCCGCCCCGATCTTCACCAGTTCGTCCATCACCCTTGCACAATCCTTCTTCACCACCATCGCGCTCACGTCCACCCAATCCGTGTCTTCCAACGGACTGATGGTCGGCGCCCTTCGTCCAGGCGTGACTTCCATCGCGCGTGCCAGGGACTGCCGAGAGACGTTGTACGAACATACGACGTACTTGTCAGCAGCCACGACACCGGCGATACGACTAGCGATCAGATTGATCAGTGGGGTGTGGTCAGCGCGCGAAGGCGTGTTGGATTTGATCAGGACTGCCTCTGTTTCGAGGACAGTGGCGATGGCATGCAGTCCCGCCGCACGCATAGTATCGCCCGATTCTGTCCATAGTGTCACTCAACTGCGTCGAAAGACGAGTAGGGACTGCGTTGAAACGTACCTACGAGATCCACTGCATGGTAGCAGTCAGCGCGGTCGAACAAACCCATCCATCTCGAGCACTCACCAATCCCATCCGCCAAACCCAGCGCACATGCTGCCTCGACACTCCCACCGATATACATGATCTTGGTGCGCTGATCGCCTACCAAGGCTAGGCGATCATCCAATTTTGCAAAGTACTCGCCCGACACAACCTCGAAGCTGGTCACGATGCGTTTGCCTGCGAGGTCATCGACTGTCTTTATTGGCCCATTCTCTGTCACCTGTACTTGCAGGGCGCATTTTCCAAACGAGAGGTGGTTTATTTCGGTGATCTTGTCCTGCATTTTTGCTTCTAGGATGACGTCATGACCAGTGATACCGAGATCGACATTGCCGTTGCCGACAAATGAGGGGATGTCTGAGGCGGGGAGGAACACACTGTGCGGTTTTGCGGCGGGTCAGGACACAGATGTGCTGGAGTGGAATCGGGCGGCTTACAGAGCGATGGGGTGGTTCATGACGAGACAAACATCGAGACGATTTGATCTGCGGAACTGAATGTCGGCACCTGCCAATAAATTCGATCAGTGGCCTATACATTGCATATCGGACACGCACCTGCAAGTAACTGCATGCATCGGTCGTGCAGTCTTCCTGGAGAGGACGATCTTGAACGATCAGGAAATGCGATGTGTGTAAACACTACCTTTTTTTGGAACGGCAAAGAGAAGGCGACCGCTGAGGGCGTCGATGTCTGGTGATGGTCCTAAGATAAAAAAGATTGCAGAATGAGTGAGACTCACTCATTAGGACTGTTAGAGATTAGTACTAAATTCTACTACTACCATCTACTACAAGGCGTGAGACCAAACACACTCAAACTTCTCGAATGACGCGGCCCTTTACGACTTGTTCATGGATTCCATCGCTGTCCCCACCGAGAGACGGTTCAACCCCTACGCAGAGAATGGCGGTACGATCCTCGCCATCGCTGGTGCTGACTTTGCCGTCATCGCCGGCGACACCAGGCAGAGCGAAGGTTACAGCATCCAGACGCGATATGCCCCCAAGGTCTTTCGTTTGTACGCGCCATCATCCATCTCTCCACAAGATCACGTCTACTCACACCCACTCCAGGACAGATCGTGCTGTTCTCGCCGTCAATGGCTTTGCAGCGGACGGAAATATGTTTGTCAAGCAAGTAAAGCAGCGCCTAGAAGTGTGTACACGCTCATCCACCATCCGCTGTGCCCCTCACATGCTCTTGTCCCCAGTGGTATCGTCATGCCCACTCAAAAGACATGCCCATCCGCGCGATTGCACGGATGATCCAAACGATGCTCTACGCCCGACGTTTCTTTCCCTATTACGTATTCAACATCCTCGGTGGTATAGAAGAAGATGGTTCGTCCAACATTAACGTTCCCCTCCATCTCCTCTCATTCCGTAAACACAGGCAGCGGCGCTGTCTACTCGTTTGACCCCATGGGTTCCTACGAACGTGAGACCTGCCGTGCAGCGGGCTCTGCACAAGAGTTGGTACAGCCCTTTTTGGACAATCAGGCATGTTGATTCCTATCTACACCCCGACCCTTTACCGACGTCCTGCAGATATACTTCATGAACCAGCAACCGGCACTGGGCACTTCACATCCCGAACACATGCCTCTTCCCACCGTCTTGTCGATAGTTATTGATTCGTTCACCAGCGCAACTGAGCGTCACATTGAGGTCTCGCGCTTCCTGATCCGTGTCCTGTTCTGCTGCTAATTTTATCTCCTCAGGTTGGCGATGGTCTTGAGATATTCATCGTGCTTGCCGAGGGCCGCGGTGTGCAGGGTTTGGAAGCTATCGCGGGTGTACAGGAACTGAGCACAGAGGATGGCGAGCGGCTCTTTGTTATCCGGAGAGACTTGAAAAAGGATTGATACTTGTATTAAATATAAATTGCCGTTGGCTCTCAGACAGAAACGAAACAAACGGAGATGAGACCAAACAAGACCAAACAAGCACCTCCCCTCCTTTCCCGTCGTCGTTCACCTCTTCCTCCTCATCCTGGCAGACTTTGCTGCCCCCCTCGTCTCTCCATGTTTCTCATTTCCTTCCTTTTGCTCTTCCTCGCATCACCTGCATTCACTCAAGACGTCGTTTACAACGCGGGCCACAACGTGACCTCCATCGTCGGTACGTGGTCGTCCGGCAGTCAGAACGTCGTCACTGGCTCGGTTAGTCGACACCACGTTTTTACCTTTTGTATCCCCTTAACGCCATGTCCACAGGGTTTTGCACAACCCGCCAATGAATCGTTCATCTACCCACCCACCACCGGCATATCCTATTCATTGTGAGTCAATCTGCGGCTCCAAGCATCGCAAACTGAAACGGCGGTCGTGTAGTACCACGGATGGTTACTATGAGATCGCCCGCTACCGGATGACGGGCAACGGTGCTTCTTCTCGCTCTTTCTCAACCGGATCATGAATTCATGATCCACTTTTTTTCAGGTACCCAACCCAACTGCATCACCGGCGTCTTGAACTGGTGTCACGGTACATACGACCTCCTCTCCAACGGTTCCATCGTCCTCTCCCCTTTTGGCGACGGCTACCAACAAGTACAAGATCCCTGTGCCCCCGTATCCAATTTCATCGAAGTTTACAACGACACCGAGCTCTACACGCAATGGATCATTTACCAAGATGCTGTCCGCGGGTATACTCTACAGCTGTATCAGTTCAACGGAGTACCCCTGGCGCCCTTGTGGCTACTCTCAACATCTCCGAATATGTTGCCCACACAACTGTTGAGGAATGTCACGCAATCGACGTCCAAGAATGCAAAGAGAGCATTGGTCCTCCGTGCAAACGCAGGCGAGCGCAGATGGAGCATCTCAGGGTTGACGAGTGCGTTTTCGCTCGTGGCAGGACTAGGAATCGCATCGTTACTACTCTGAGAACGGGTTGTCAGAGGATGATGGGACTTTTCTGCATGGCGCGCGCGCGATGACCCACTGTGCTCGCCTCGCTTGCGCATACGACTCCGCATACCAGCACGCTAATAGATTTCATTATATCCGCATCACCCGCACTACCTTGTCCTTTATTTTCCATATAGCTCGTTTGCTTTTCTCCCCACCAATTGTTTTCCTTCCCTCTTTCCTAGTCGACGATGGACGCTCATGGATGCACAATGTGCCTGCTCAACTGGCCTCGGGGAGGGTGACTGCATGGTGGGGCGCGTATGGACGACCCAGCTTGCCTTCTGAAGCGAGAGCGCAATACACGTTCGTTTCTTGACTCACGGGGCCATATGTTTTAATATCATACCCTCGAGACTATTTTTTCTTTGGACGAGGATGAATCATAACACAGCGTCTCAACTTGTTCAGACATGGGTGAACGCGTGTCTGCATCATCATGATCAGTGCCTCATGGGGATGGATCACACGGCCATACATCGACGCTCGTGTGAGTGCTACTCGTAGACTTTCTCATAAATGTATAAAATTACTTGCAACTTCGACCAAGTACTAGGAGAGACGTGCCCGAGCCGCTGCGTCAATCTAGATGACCAAGAATCAGACTGGTCTTTCAAATTTCAAGTGCCAGCAACTAGTAATGACTGCCAAACGTCTATTGGCATCTCATTCAAGCCCCAAGTTGGTTAGACAAACTGAAATGGCACCCATGTAAAGAAATATCTGAATCCCGAACACGCATCAGATGAACCCGAGAGAGCCGCTGCTCGAGGCCTAGATTTTCTTGGTACTCGGAGATACTACGTACCCGATAAGATATATCCATGGGTCCAGAAGGAAGTTGACAGGTTGAATGTTGAACATGGCTTATGATATTACCCGCTGCCAGGATTCAGTTATTTCAGACAGACCGAGACTCTCTACCTTCCGGGGAAAGACTCAACACGAAGCTGATCGGGGAGGCAGGTGCTACTGGCAGTGCGGGAAAGCAGACCAAAAATGGCATGTCTTCCACTAGAAAGTGAAGCCTAAAGTGGAAAAGGGTTGAAGGAGCGCGGTCCGAGTGCCCTTCTAATAGTAACTGGGAACGAGATGGCTACACCAGCAGTGCAAGCTCTCCTGGATCGGGCTCTATGGGAATAAGCTTCGTAAACGGTGCCCAGAGCGATGGTGCATCAGCTTGATTGTTGAACACTGGCCAGACCTCGGAGCCAGCATGGATAGGAAGGATCGATCTCGCGATCCAGTATGGGAGATGCGTCCATGAGATTTAGGTATTGAGAGAGGACCTCCATGAGGCTATCTTCCTCAGGACAAAGAAATCGGGGAGGGAGACTGACTCACTGAGGGCACGTAGGATCCAGCTTGCCGTCTGAATGCGAGAGCGCAATACATGTTCGTAAGTTCTTGATTCACTGGGCAATATCATACCCACCAGACTTTTTTTTTCCTTTGGACGAGAATGAATAACAGGGCTGGAAGCTTTACTTGTAGAAAGCCGTCAGGTCGTACGGAGTCGTTTCAACTTGTTGGGTCGGACCGAGTCTAGATGTATGAGTCAGCAAATTTTCACTTTTGAGATTTGTGGTGTGTGGTGTTCTGTGGGTCCAGAGCGTGTACCACACGTATTTTTCTGATCGGACCCACAGATCGCCCATCGGATCCCTCTTTGAAATTCTTGTGGTTATGCTCCGTGAACCTCCCTACAAATTTCTTGATTTGGTCGGTGTACAGTTGGAGTTAACGCGATGTCAGTTGGAGCGCGGACCCAAATGATTGATGAGATTGAAATGATGGGTCGACTTCAAGCCTTGGGATAGTTCACACGACGCCGCACGAGGGAGCATTCACAGCTACCGAGGAAGTTTGAAGGTGCAATCTGTTGGCCCCAGTAGGCCAGCCTGGGTCTTGTTCGTGTTTGCGCAGCACGGCGTAGACTCTGCGTCCGGGAACCGGTGCCGACTCGGACTTGTTCGCTGCCACGTCGCGCCACGCAACTGCCAGCACATCGCATCACTGAGTCGTCCAAGAAATTCAAGCACGTCTCATAACGCACACAGCGTCGGGCATTATGTATTACCAGGTTGAGATTTTGGCACTGGATGGTACGTTTGCTCGGTGACTATTGTACATGTATACGTATCGGAAGACTGGGAGGTGGCGTCGGCTAGCCCGCATCGTGCACGATCAAATATGAGCGCGTCGATCAGGATGACCGACTCGGAACCCGGGGGTGTCGACTTGTTCGCTGCCTTGACCACGTTGCCGGCTGTCGACTCGGTGTTATGCAACTGGTACACGAGCTATCAAGTATCAGTATGGGATGCATTATGTATCAGGAATCGACGCGAAGACCGGGACGTGCATCGGCTAGGAGACGTGGCCCGCATCGTGCACGAGCGCGTCGATCTAGATGTGACCAAGCCTCTGACAGACTAGTAGACTTTCAAGTGCCGGTCCTTGCCAGCGAAGATTTGCAACTGGAGATGACTGGACGTCCATGATTCCAGGCCAATGGTATCTCATATAAACAAATTGAAATGGCACCAAAAAATACTATCAGTTGAGGCGGGAGGAAGGTAAAAGAAGCACCGTCGATCACGGTAGAAGGGGGATACATACTACAGATAAGCAATTTGATGACACGGTTCCGGCTATCCTGAATCCTGAACACGCATCAGGTTAGCCCAAGAGGGCCGCTTGAGGCCCAGTGGTCCTTGGTGCTCCGATGCTATGCCTGGATACTACGTACCCTAAGATAGATGGCTATCCGGGGATCAAGTAGGTTTTGAAAGGACGAGTCCAGAAGGAAGTTGACAGGTTGAATGTTGAACATGTTTTATTATCCGCTGCCAGGTGTTTCAGACAGACCGAGACTCTCTATCTTCCGGGGAGAGAGAACCCCGAAGCTGATCGGGGAGACAGGTGGCAGCAATGCATGTTTTCCTGGATCGGGCTCACGGAATGAGATCGCATTTGAAGATTTCATGCTTGGAGTCCAAAGGGATGGTGCATCAGCTTGATTGCGAACAGTTGGAGCCAGGTACTCTACCATGGATAGGACGATCAATCTCGCATTCCAGTTTTAGATATGCACCGATGAAGGGTACAGAAAAAAAATGAAACCACTGCTAGATGCGAATGTGAAACTGACTTTGCCAAATCCCGGGAATGATTCATTAGGGCGGATCGAGGGTTCCAACCTGGGACCAGAGCGGCTTGGTGCATGGAGGTCATACTGAGTCGCATTCGATTGTTTGAACTTCCACGTGCTTGAACCACCATCAGGTGCACTGGAAAGAAGTTGATAATCGTACTAGTACTGCATATGGGTAGCTTTCAAGCGCCGTTGGTCGTCGATTGAGAGCCGATTTCCAGGTTACCCATGCGCTGGTTTCCGTTCTGTGAGCCAGCCAAGTCGAACGAGACATCAAGAAGAATCGCGTTTGCTGTTTGAGTGGAGTCAGGGTTTCAGGAACAATGCGAGAGTGTCCGTTTGAAAGAATCACGTTTACTGTTTGAGTGATATCAGGGTTTCAGGAACAACACGAGAGTGTCCGTTGAACGTTCGAACGTCCGCTGAGGTCGGTACTGTGTCGCATTCGAGTGGTCATGATCCTTCTCACAGACGGGTACCCTTCCGATGCACGGGGGACACGTAATCGCGGAACCGCAGCAGTTCTTGATTGTCAAAAACGAAGTTGGGAACTTATTTTCCCATAGTTTGCCTCAGCGGGACACCGTTTGGATCCGTTGCGCAATCAAGGTTCTTGGCGCAGTCGCACGTGCCAGCCCCATCTACGTTTCAACCTTGTGGTACATGTCCGGTCCGATCTGACGTTCTATGGAGCCAACCTGAAACGATCGATCCTGTCCAGACTGTAATATGAGGCAGGTATAGATTTACCGGAGATCTGAAGTAACCGGGGTGGGGCCAAGAAAGAGCTGAGAATTGCGCCCAAGTAGATCAAGTTATGACTATGTTCGGTAAGTGATGCGAACAGTAGTATTTATTCCCACGATAAATTGCTCCTTTCCCCGTATATAAACCTTTCTTGTCCCTTTCCACATCCCTGACTGACTGATCATGTCTGCTGCCATCTTCCTCACTCCTCACTCAAACAACGACCCTATCTCCCTCTCCCACTCCCTCCCTGACCCATCAGCCATCGAGGCTCCCCGGAACCCTTGGGGCTCATTCTTCGACCCCCCAGACAACCGATATGACTCCCCTGAGGCGGGCCCTTCTACTCCGGATCTTGATCAACAGCTATCCCGACGACTTTTCCGCGACGAATCCACTTCTACTGCTCCCCCCGCCCATCCATTCACACAGACACAGGATTCCCACATATCACCCGCAGCCATGTTTCTCACCGCATTCTCCACCCCGATACAACCCACCCGCATGCCGGATGACGAAGGCGAGGTCGTGGCTGGCTATGCGCTAGGTCCGGTCATTGGTCTCGGTGGCTTTTCCACCATCAGGCGTGCCTCCTCACCATCCGGTGGCGTCGTTGCGATCAAGATCGTGAGGCGTTCGGACCTTGAACGACAGTCAGATCCTTCCCTGACCAAAAAACGTCTCGCCCACGAAACAGAGATCTGGTCCTCCCTCAGCCACGAACATATCCTCCCTCTCTTCTCTGTCGAACATTCACAATATGCCGACTTCTACGTCACCCTTTTCTGTCCCGCAGGCTCCCTCTTCGATATCCTCAAGCGGGATGGCACTCCTGCTCTTCCTCATGATGAAGCCGGCATGATGTTTCGCCAGGTCGTCCGCGGTGTACGATATCTGCATGAGACAGCAGGTTACGTTCACAGAGACATCAAACTAGAAAACGTCCTCGTCGACGAAATGGGCGTCTGTCGAATTTGCGACTTTGGCCTCACTCGCAAAATAGGCGAGTCCGATCACGAGGAGCGTTTCGACGCCCAGGACACTACCGTCCACCGCCACCGCTCTGCAATTCACCATACCGTGCGGCAACCAAAAGTCGCACCAGTGTCTAGCCATGCATCTATCCTGCGTCATAAGCCTCGCCGTCATCGCATCTCCACTCCCACTGGGGACCAGTCTCCTGCTCCCGTTCATCCTGCTCACGCATTTCAACCGGGCTCCCTCCCATACGCCGCACCAGAACTCCTGTCCCCACAATCGCCTGGAAAGCACCACGGTGCAAACCCGGCGCAAGACATGTGGGCGTTAGGCTGTCTGCTTTACGCACTGCTTACGGGTCGACTTCCTTTTTCTGACCCCTTTGAACCCAGATTGACGATGAAAATTCTCCATGGTGAGCACAATAACACATGGTTTCCCCTTTCGCTCACTTGCTTTTTCCAGGCGTGTTTGATATGCCATCCAATGTCGGTCGTGGAACTAGCCGTTTGTTGAAAGGATGCATTGAGCCTGACGTGCGGATTCGTTGGACCATCGCGATGGTGGATGAGATGGCCTGGGATATTGGTTGGGGACAGGTCGATGATTGTGTATCAAATGGGGACGAATTTGAATTCGTAGATTTCCCCAACCAACCTTCCGCATCGTCGCGTCGCCGGTTGCGATCGCTTTCTTGCGATCGTAACGCTATCCCCGACCGACCTTCCTCTCGCACACACAGGTCTCTTTCCCGCACTTCCGTCTCGTCCTCGAGCTCGCTCTCGACCAGAAGCACGAGCCGGAGTGTGTCTAGACCGCCGGACGCCATACGCTTGCCGCTTGCGACAGCATGTGACGATGTTGGGCATTCTGTATTGAATGCCCGGACAGCCGCGTCTTCGCCGATGCCTCTGGACATTGGTGGTTCGACTCCCATGTCGCCCTTGTCTCCTATTGAACGTGGTCGAAGCCGGATAAAGGCAGATCCACGTTTAACGAGTCGCTTTGCTCCCTCGATAGGGGCTTTTACAGCGTCATCTGATCTCGGCCACGAAGCTAGTCGTGGACGAGATATGTTTTCCGGCGCGGATAGACTAGATAACACTGCCCGCTGGGCTTCCGCGTTGGGGCTGAATCCCATTGCAGAGGTCACCACTCATTTGAATGGTGCGTCTTCGGCTGCAATGGAAAAGCTGCGCAGAGTACAAATTCTGGACACGCTCCGGTCTGGCAAATGCAAGATGGGCAAAAGAGCAGAGAGTACGCCACCAACCTCGTCTGCGTGGCGCCTTGGTCGAACTCGAGCAGGTCGCAAGGAACATCCGCCGTCGGTGAGACTGGGTGAACCTGCAGGTACCTGTGGTGCCTTTCTTCGCCAGCCCAGCGCTACACCGATCCCCATCGTCCGCAAGAACTGTAAACGGAGCCAGAGTGTGGGCCCCGAGCCTGACAACACTGCACGCAGGCTGTTCTAAAATCTTGACTTGCAACTCCTCTCAGTCTGTTCGTCTATATCTATCTGTTCTCCCTACCCTGGTCGTCCTGCTCACCCCAACTCTATGATGCATTTGTGAGTCGCCCACGAGGACGTGTCTAGCACGTACCGCTGTATCATTGAAAATCACTTATTAATTTATTTTGGCCATTGTATCTCTAGCCTCTCTACATTGATATGGAAATTACCACAAGACTTTTCTTCTCACTTATTTTTATTCACCATTCACTTCTGACTCTTCCTGAGATATCACGTTCATTGTCTTTTCGCCGATTCTCAAACTCGTTTTCACTTTTCAAAATACGTGGATTCTCCTCTTTTTTTTATAGCAAAAAGGGTTCTTGGGTCTTCTTTTTTCCTCATTTGTTACTCACAACACGTTGTACTGATAGTACAATCTGTGGAAGGGCAATCTATCTATGCTCAACTTGTCAAATCCGTCTGCGTCATTGTCTTCGTGGTCGCAAACCCTGTCAAGATCAGTGTGATCAGTGCTCTCGAGGTCCGTCTATGTCATTGTGCGCAAACTTGATCCGCGAATTGAGGTCAGACACATGTCGTTGCTAAGGGCGCATGCGTAGACTCACGTACATGAATCATCGTTCCACGCTTGCAGTGCTCCACCAGGCACCAGTAACTTATCGCTCAGAGCATGCATATGAATACTCCCTGTTTAGTTTAGAACCTGTGAGTGGGAAAATCCAAACCTCCATGGATCGACGAGAACTGTGACACACAATAGCAGAACGAACGCGTTGTTACACCATATTCACATTTTCATTAATGCCATAGCTGACGATCAAACTTTTTGCACGCGACAACAGCTAGAACGAAACCTCCATGGGCGTATGACCACTTGCAACGATCACGTCTTCCGCTGCGGATCGTCGCGCGCTGCGTTCCGCGGCCTGCGCTTGTAACACCTCGACTTCGTGCTGTAACTTGGCCTACCAAAAGAATCGGACACGTCGGCAAGGAGACTCAACGTTGCTTGAATCCACTTACCACCTTGGACTCGAGCTCAGTCTTGTCAAAGATCGAGTATGCCAATGGTGGCAGCGGCGGGGTAACGAGAGCGCCTTTCGACAGCGTTAGTCGTGTAGGAAGATAGAGTCGAAGGATGTGATAGTCACCAAAGGCAGCTCGCTTGAAGACCTCTTCCATGAGTTCATGATTGCGTTTATACCGCGTGATCGCGAGCGTCCTAGTCGATATCATCTCGAATTCATCTAACGCGCCAAGGCATCTCTATGAGATACCTCATACCCAACAAAAAAGAGGGTTCATCCCACCTGCAGAGTCATCGTCGTCCAAACGAGGTGGAGCAGAACGCTGCTACAAATGCAATATACCTCCATCAACGTTTGCATGCGCGGATAAACGAAAGTGAAAACGCACCACGCCCATGTTTGCACTCTGCTCCCGCGTGCGTTCTCGTTCCCGCCGTCGTTCCAACGACTCCATGTTGCTGTTTTGCTGTGCCAACATGGCTTGCGGTGGCATATTTATGCCCTGCGGGCTCATACCCATAGCTTGGGGGTTCATTGCTTGTGGGGGCATGCCCATCCCTTGTTGATTCATACCCATCCCTTGTTGATTCATACCCATCCCTTGTTGATTCATAGCCATCCCTTGTTGATTCATAGCCATCCCTTGTTGATTCATAGCCATCGCCTGAGTGTTCATAGCCATCCCTTGTTGATTCAAACCCATTGCCTGAGGGTTCATAGCCATTGGGCCTTGGGGTGGAGGAGGAGGGCCGGCGGAAGGCGGATAGACTTTTTGCCCGGCTTTTTCACCCATGACGTACACGGGAGGCTCAGTGATCGGGCGGAGGGGATATTGTCGTACGGGTGAATTCATCAATGAAGGGACGGTCTCTGCATGTCCATTAGCATCCGGCGTAGAAAACGGGAAAAGAAACAGGGAATGCGGCTCGAAATGTCGAACATTGCCAACAACTTCACGAAACATGGCTTTAGAGCCCGACGCAATCGAGCGTTTGGCTAACCAGAAGCTGAAAACAGAGGTCTATCGTTTTCGCAGTATGTAATAAGGTGGGAGTACTTTGTCTGGAACACAGGGTGCAAGGGAGCATGGAGCAGACTCACGAATGACTGGTCCACGCGCATAATGTACGAGCGTGATCTGTGGATGGCCACCCTTGATGAGCCGGTATCGACGTCGGAGGCGCCACGCGGTCGTCTCTTGCATGTTGGGTACGAAACCATATTTTATTTCCATGACCTCGATTTCCTAAACATCGAAACGATGCGAGTCAATTGATATAATTTGGGTTTTGGTATTCGAAGACGACACGTACACGGTTGCCGGGTGCTGGCAGTGCGTAGCGAGTCTCTTGATCCTGGTAGCGAATACCGTCATTTGGGAATTGGGCGGGATTGGGGAGAAATATGAGGACGACCTGGCCCTCTACCAATGGAAGCAAATATATTAGCGCGTGGCCATGATTGAGTGCCGTCACGTGCTGGCGTACCAACCGGCTTGTCCATGAATGTCCATGAATAAGGAATGGTGTGGGATAGTTGTGCAGCTCGAGAAAGCATATTCACTGCAGCTTCGATAGTTACGGCTTCATGGAGCCCAATATTCTCTGGAAAGCGAAGACATGGAGGGTCGGGATGAGGTTGCTGGAAAGACATTGCAGCGCAGGAAAGTAAAGTGTTCCCTTTTGGGAACAGATGGTTGTTTGGATTGGAAGGTTATGCCAAACAAACTCCACGACATCACGTAATCAACGGTAGCTACTTACTACAACTCTTAGTATCAGTACAGACTCGCTTACTCAAACACGTCAAAAGGGAGTTTCCAACCCTGGCTTGGGTTCACGACACGACTGGGTGGGTGCGAAACAGCAGCATTTTCCAGTCTCTCAAAGTCCTCCTGAGCAAGCTCAAAGACTAGCAGGTTGGATCAGTTAGTATATGCCAATGTGCGCGAGGAGTGAAACGTACCTTCAAGGTTTTCGACGATGCGAGAAGCTGTTACGCTCTTTGGGAGTACAACAGTCTGAAGACCAGCAGTTAGATTTGTCCGAAACAGTGTGATACAGCTTACTCCGCGCTGAACATGCCAGGATATGATGACCTGCGCAGGGGTGATACCAAGCTTGCCAGCGATGTCTCTGACCTGAGAGGAATTAAATGTATGTTTGCGGCACATAGGTTTAGAGCGGAATATTGCACACCTCAGGAACAGCAAGGGTCTCTCCGACTTGCTTGTTGCTACCCAGGGGCGAGTATGCCTCGAGCAAAAGTCCATTCTCTTTCGACCACTAAGTGTTATAACGAAGGTAAGGGAAACAGTGGAAAAGAAATACTGTGAAACTAACCTTGAGGAGCTCAGGCTGAGGGTTCCAGAAATTGAGCTCGACCTGGTTAACAGCTGGTTGATATTTCAAGGGGTTAGATGTCAAATTCTGAATCCTTGCATATATGTCAGCACGAGGGCTGTACAAACGAAGACGTATGTCAATATACCTTCGGATGTTGAAGCTAGGCGGACACATATCGAGTGAACATCCAAAGGGCCAAAAGTGTAGTGCTCACTTGCTAATACCGATGTTTCTTATTTTACCTTTGTCGACCAATTCTTCGAGCTTCTTCCAAGTCGGGTAGGGATCTGAAGTGAGATCCTCATCCAAGATGTTGTTTCCATCCTTCTTGAATGCGACAGGCCTAACGCATCTAGTGTCAACAAGAAAGCATATTGGACGGCATAAACTGAAAATACCAATGAATCAGGTACAGGTCAAGATAATCAGTGCCAAGTTTAGAGAGTGAATCGTCGAGAATAGGTTCAATGTCCTCGGGGGCGTGGAAGTTGTTCCAGAGCTGTCAATCGAGATCAATATACCCGACATTCAGACGGAAGAGTTACTTACCTTGGATGTCAGCCAAAGTTGTTCACGCGGTACATCACTTTCTTTGAGGGCTTGTCCCACTTCAGCTTCATTCTGAACAAGCTGTCAGAGGTGTCGCCATAATTTGCATGAAAAGGAGTACAAACCCTGTAAATCCACGCTCCATCGATGTGTCGGTAACCAGCGTTCAGCGCAACCTGTCATTCTTAGCATCGCACGAGAAATCGAGTGGATCTGCCTACCTTGACAGCGTTGCCAACCTCGCCTGTACCTGCCTGCCAGACACCTAAGTATATGACCATAGTGAGATAATCAATGATGGCATGATCAGCAAATCATCTCTTACCCAGAGCAACGGTGGGTATTTGATCACCAGATGGCAACGAGTGGTGAGTTGGAAGCCTCGACAAGGTGCTTTGAGTCCTTTGTGGGCCATAGCAGGTCATCCAGAAACCTCTGGAGCGTGCGAGGCGGACTGCAGAGAATGAGGCATACATGAGGGCGATCAAGGAGACCAAGGAGAGAAAGAATCTCTTCTTTCCAGGCGGTTTTCTAGGAGAAAAGTACTCTCTGTTGACGGTAGGGAGAAGTTTGTAGTCTGGTGGGAAGGCCATCGCTTGAGCGTTCAGACAAACGAACCCTGAACTTGAGTGTTCTTGAATGTGGACGGGCCCCGGGTTTGCCTGGGATGAATCCCCTATTTTTAGTCGTCATGAGTCTCATCCGCGGATAATTGTCGGGATGGCAAACCGATCAACGTCTGTCAATTTTACGGCACGGGACTTGTTGAACCCTGCCAGTTCTTAAGCTTCATGTCCGACTTGATCTCTACGCCATCCCAAACACACAGCGCAGTCTCCAACGACGCTTTCGAAGCGCTCATAGATCTCCTCGCATCCGACGGTATTGATGAACATCCATCCAAAGGTGACACCCAGCCAAATGTGACACTGCGAGATCCATCGGGAAAACTGGATTTTGATAAGATTCGCCTGATGTTTGCGGGGACTCATCCCGTTTCCACCGTCCAGGAACCTCTTGGAGAAGAGGAAAATGGGGCACAGTCCTCAGAGACGCCCCATGAGGACGGCGACAGCGATGACGAGCTCCACTCGCACCGGAGCTCCTCAACAGCCCCTTCCCGTTCGAATTCCATGTCCCCAAAGCCAGTCATTCGCGCAGCGGTGGGTCATCGCCGTAGCTCGACCTTTGGAAGTCAGCCCTGGGTAGCAATTCACGAGAACGCGACGACAGCTAAAGTAATTCTTGTCCCTCTTGGTGCATATACATACTAACAGCGGTTCACAGGAAAACCAGTCACCCACGCCGTCGCACCAACTTTTTTCGTTTGAGGAGTTGAATGCAGCGCTTGCTGGTGCCCATGAGGAAGTAAAGTCCCTTCGTCAACGGTATGACGAACTACGAGCTTTGATTTCCAACCGCTTGGGAACCGAGATGCGGGATCAAGCCAAAATTTTCCAAACCTCCATGAATAATGAAAATGTTGCACCTATCAAGGAAAATGGACATGCCGAAACGCGAGCTGCCGGTTCCCAAGCAATCTTGCCTTCGGCGCCCCCACTCCCAGATCTACCTATCGAAATCGCTAATTTATCTGGAGATGAGGCAAAGAGAGCGTTGGATGTGAGTGGCCCTATCACATTGTCGTGCAATTGGTGACTAACGAATGTCTTTTGACTTCACAGGCCCTCGTGGGCTCATTGAACCTCTCACCAAGTATTGTGGGCTCATTGGCCAGCCTTTCGACTACTGCTACGCCCACAACGCCGAAGCAGAATCTTTTCCCTCCAAATCCGATGCGACAACATGATGTGGCCTCCATCACTCGCGCGCTCAAGTTCTTTGGCACAGTGGACGAGCTGGTCTGGCGGCGCACCTCAGCCCCGTCTGGGCCTCGTACGTTATCTCCGGTGTTTTCCGAGGAG
Source organism: Leccinum subgranulosum (assembly GCA_038091575.1). Taxonomy (NCBI): domain Eukaryota; kingdom Fungi; phylum Basidiomycota; class Agaricomycetes; order Boletales; family Boletaceae; genus Leccinum; species Leccinum subgranulosum. Next base: position 118,713 of record JBBPOS010000010.1, on the reverse strand, counting down.
AACACCGTTGCTTTGCTCGCTCGCCTTGAGCTATGGGAACGTGCAGTTCGTCGATCGACCAGAGTTTGAAGGATACTGTGATAAACCTGCCCTGTGGCGCGGAGGGTGCATTCGCACAAAACTTGATGCTCCAGGCTCCTGCGTAATCATTTTCACGTCGGAAGTTCATCTTGGATACCCATACCCGAGCTCGTGCTTGGACCAGCTCAATCTTGCTGACCTAGAATTTTGGATGTATTTGTTGGTTCTCGCGTAGTCTGTACGATACGAGTATGTAGAGATGTTAGCCAAATCTGGCAACTCTGAGCCAGAGTGTTTCGCTTCGCTAGTGACCGGTGACGAGCAAGACACGGGTTCTATGCAGACGACGATCCAGAGACGCTCCTCGACGTTCACCGCAACAGCGCCCCCGCCATTGAAATCTTTCGCGCCGGGAGACATATTCTCTGACTCGCGCTTCCATGGGTACCAGGGACCGAGTCGGAACGTGCGCCTACCCCGTGCGACTGCTAGCGGAGGCGGTACAGTAGCCAAGAGCGAAGATGGCACGAGGTGTGTGGTCGCAGGAAGGGAATGTTCGTCCCAACGCTCGTTTGTCGCTCGGCGTTCCTTCTGACGACCGTGTCGAACAGCGCTACGCGTCCTTCGTCTGTCAGATCCAGAAGACATTTCCATCACAGAGCAAAAATCAGCCGTTGGGCCCGGTGGTCATCGCGTCGATATGTCCAAGAACCTTTGGGACGGCAGTGGGCTCAAGATTGAAAGCACCAGCACCGACGTTGCCTGGTGTAGCGGTAGTTCGTACTCATTCCTCTGCGACACGGCTCACGATGACGGAGCACACGAGTACAGGCTACAACAACAAGATACTGACGAGCGCCAGGAACGGCGATCTAATCATGTGGGATTTGGAAAAGGCTGGCAGCACCAAGTACGGTGCGTGTAATTGACGGTCTGCTTTCACTACTGACGTCCTTATAGAACGGAAGACGAAGAACCACATTCGCTCTATCCACGCATTGTCTTGCTCGTCCATATTCCCGTACTATTGTATCACAGGCTCTGCGGATGGTGATATGCGCATATGGGTACGTTTGCTTACCCCTGATCTCCGTGCTTTACCAATGCCAAACAGGATTTGCGGGACATGTCGCGCTCAGTGATGAAGATACATCATTCAACCTCCGTTCGGTCACTCGTCTTCTCTCCTATGCTCTCCCATCCTTTACAAGCCATTGTCGGACTTGATAACGGTTCCATCTACCGTTGGGATTTGCAAATGGGCCAACGTGGTCAACTAGATCGCTTACCTGTTGCGCATACCGGCCCCATTCTCGCCTTGGATTGGTGTGGCACGTCGTTCGCCAGCAAGGGTACGGATAACGCACCCACGCAGGTGGAACGGAGTTGGATTGTTAGCGGTGGGCTCGATCACACTGTCAAGGTATGGCACTTCTGTCTCGCTGTTGCCCGTGCCTGATCGCACAAAGGTCTGGAATCTTCCTGGGTCAAACACCTCATCACACATCGTGAACAAACCGGTGTATGTACTTCACCCGTCCTACCCAGTCAGACGTGTTCTTTGGCGGCCCGAATATCCTTGTGAACTCGCAGTGGTCTCGAACGCAGAATTCAGTGGTGGGGGTGGTGCGGAACTCTTAGGAAGCCCCCGGATGCAGAACCTCACACCCAGTTTTCTTTTGGCTGCCGGCCAATCGTCTGAATCGAAAGACGCGGAAAGAAAATCTGGTTCGGTAGGCGATACGGTCGAGATATGGGACGTGCGTCGCGGGTGGATCGCCAAGTGGACTGCTGACACGAGTGTTTCTGATGGTGGAGTAACCGGTACGTTCTCATCCTTCTTCGGTATCTGATCCTTGCTTAGCCATCCTGCAGATACTGTGTTTCGTGACTCTCATGCACTGTTGGTTCAACACGCGTCTGGGATCTTTGCTCAGATCGACCTGAGATATTCGCATCGGCCCATCGACGCAGTGCCGAGGGTCGCACTATCTTGGAACGCTGTTGACGGTTCAGAGGGGGCCCTCGCATTCGTTGCCGATAAGCGAAGTAAGTGGGAGGTGCCGTATGACGATGTGTAAGTTCACCTTATTCACTTTCCGTGGGCTATTCTCATGGTTTTTCTATGGATAGCCACCCGGATCGGCGCCCGTTAACGATTGATCGGAAGTCGAGATCAAAGGCATTGGGCGACAAGAGTCGTGTTCCTGGCCTACAGATCATGGGCACCTATGTTCGCGTCCCCCTATCCGAACACAATGGGCCGGACGTGTTCGTGAGACTCGCCAAAGGATATGTCGTACCTGATGATCCTACGAAGAAAAAGGAAGTCTGTATTTTGAACGCACAGGTCAGTTCGACAATGTTGAAAAACGCTGAGAAAAACCTTATGTTCGGTGTTCCATAGGTTGCTATACAGGCTGGGAAAGTACACGCTGCTCAGACGTGGATCTTGTTGGGATCACTTTTGACCGACATCATTCCAGAGTCGGTGACCACTTCGTTACCAGCCAGCGCCAGACTGGATCCACCGCATACGTTGGTCCACTCAACATCGGCGCCAAGTGCTCTCCTATCGAATGAAAACGCGAATGTGCATAGTACTGGGCCTGTCCCGAAACCAGCTTCGTACCGCGCCGTGTCTGCCGATTCTGTCGTGGCATCATCCATCCACTCCCCATCTCAATCACTTATTGGTCACCGTCGAAATCATACACAAACATCACGCTCTGTATCAAACGAGGACCGAAAACAACCACAACATCATCCCGAGTCCCAACCACCTCCACTTACTAAGCCGCCCCCCAACTCGCGTAACCTGACGCCAGCGTCCTCGGCGTCGTCATCTCCGCGTCACATTCCAATTTCTCTTCCACTCACGCCAGCCCTGCCACCCACGGCGACGATGACGCCGACGACGGTTGCACAGAGACGGCCCTCGATTCTCGTCTCGACCGCTTCGCTGGTGCATTCGCACGCTCGCCGACCCTCCGTGTACAGTCGCGTGACAAGCGCGCACAGTGAGAGTCCGAGTGCAGCGAGTGTGAGCGACAAGAGCAGCCTCCGGCACGTCGGCGAAGGTGCTCTGGACGACTCGGACTCGTCCGAGGGCGCGGCGAGCGAGAGCGTCAAGGACGGTGGTGGACATGGAAGCGAGATGGATCGCTATGTCGATGTGGCGCACGTTGGTCCGCCGCCGCCGCCGCACAAATCGAGAGTGAACAAGGCGCGAAGTATGAGTTCCGGGCGGGCAGGGCCTGCGCATCCAAGTCCGCTGTCGAGGCTCGCCGGGCAACAACGATGGGTAGAAGACGAGGACGAGGATGTCGATACAGCCTCGCTGGTAGACCCGGTGCCACGCCCGAGGCGTCGCCGCCGCAGCGGCCTCGAAGACGACGACGCAAGTCCTTCCCCGGTGTCCACTGACACGGACGGCGAGCGGAGTGAAGACTCGGAGAGTGCAATTGGACGTCCTGGGGTGCCAAACACGAGATCGCAGTCGCAGTCGGTGGCACGATCGAAGTTGCGGAAAGGTTCGGGTGTCGCGAGGCGGTGGAAGAGCCGGAGCCGGAGTTCGACGGTGGCGTCGCTAGCTGCACCGTTAGTGTCACCTGCACGTTCATCGCCGAGTGGGCCGCCAGCAGGATCTCCACAACATGTTCTTGACGTCGGGGACAGGAGGGGGAGTCAAGGTAGTGTTGAGACAGTCATTGCTGCGTCAATTCGCGAGCAGGAGGACGAAGTGGGACCGGTAGATGTGGACAGGGATGATGTAGTGGACGAAGAGCCCACGGTTTGGGCGGAGATGAGCCATCAACGAAAGGTCGCGACTATAGATGAGGAACGTCAGCTACGGGAAGCAGGATGGCGGGCGTTGCGAGAGACGCTGGAGCAATATGCGGACGAGGTGTGTGTCCCGAATTCACGGGAGAGATGTTAGCACTGAAGGGCAAGACGGTTAGGGCGACGTTCAAATGTGTGCGATGCTAGCATTAGTGGCTCTCGAGGAACTCGAGCTAGATCTCGGCCGCACGATCCAATTCGTCGAAGCTTATGTAGGTGAGTAGATTACAGTCACGTCATTGGACGAACGTCTCACCGGTCCCGGTAGACATGCTAGTGCGATATCGACTTCACACTTGTGGGGCCTACCTTCGCAAGTATTCCAAAGTAGAGGAGATGCAAATGTTGACGAGAGTGCGTCTTGTGGAACGTACACCTGACCGACCGTCTGACAGACGGGGAACATAGCTCGAGACTGTCATTTACACCGCATGCCGAAGGTGCCGGAAGCCGGTGGTCGCCGTTCGTTCAAGGAATCCCTACGTGAGGGCGACGCATGCATTATGTGTTACGTGCAAGGAGGCTTTGGTGAGATGTTCGATATGGTGCGTGGTTCGACGTATGCCGTGCTGCGGTGCTGATTTGCGGTTGGGCCAACCGAAATACAGTCATCTTCCCGTCCATACCCTCCTCTTCCAATGTTCGACATGTTCGCATGGCGGTCATCAAGATTGTTACAGGCGGTACTATATGGAGCGTCCGATGACGGAGCTTTCAGTGCCGTCGGGTGTGCGGGGTCGACAATTACAAAGGGAACAGGAGGGCGAGAACGAGGAGGGTCGTGGAGTCTCTGGGAAAGCGAAAGAGAGAGGTATGGCGGGACATTTGTGTGCAGCTGGGTGTGGACATTTTTGTTGGGTTGCTGTTCGTCATAAGAGCAACGATCAGGACGTGTAGATGTACATACCGCGCGCTGGTCAGCACAGAGCACGGTAGCAATACCGGTCTACATTCATAGACGACGCATCTCCTCGTTCATTATTTCTGCTTTAGATCGAATTTCGTTCCCCTGTTACACTGAGCGACCACTTCGGAGAAGCTGCCACCGTCTCTCAAGGGGAGAAAAGTGGCCTCCTGAATACTCAACCGAGCGATAGTCTCTCAACGGCTCGGACGTGGCTGACATGAAGTAGGCGAGCAACGTGACATCGCATCCGACTCGGATATATGTCATCAAACCGTACGCCGCCGATTCTTGTCTATAAGAAGTAGTCATCGCAGGTCGTCTTGAATGGAGTATAGACTGAGATGCGGCGGCGTCGCTCCAAACGTCACAGGGTGGGCTTTGAGGGTGGTATGAAAGTAACGAAAGGCGGTCTCATTGGTGTCAAGCCGAATCACCAGGCGAGAACGACGGGTTCCAGTGCAACCACCGGACGTGCGAGGTGCATCGAGGACTTCAAAGCACACCAGGGACGCGGAGGTGACAGGGGTGGATGATGAGGCCAGTGAGACTAGCTTCGAAAAAAGGGGGAGGCTTTTATACGTGAGCCGTGCTCATCTGCTGGACAGCAGCGGAATGTCGTATACCGCTGAGATATTGAAGCCTGAGTCTACGGTATGGGCTGATAGTAATCGCAGACGTACCATGGTCCATGGCCGACGGACTCGGAAGACGCGGGCCCGGGAAACAGTATACAGAACTTGAAGAGGCCGGCTCCGCCTTCGTCGTCTGAACTTTTGGCCAGACCCATACGATTCGAGCGGTCTCTTGCAGCTTGGTAATGTACTAGTCGGCCATGTGCACGCGCATGGGTTGGACACGAGAAGAATCCTCGGACGTCCAGCCTGAGAGCACATCGTGCAGCTCAGTCACGGTCCCGCCCCGTTGAACTTCGCTGGCACCGGGCTCCGGGTAGACCTTGGTGGTCAATATTACTAGCCAGAGCTTAAACAGTACAGTTCAGAGTACAAGCCTCGCAAGTGCCTGACCGTAATTATAGCGACAGAGACTCCGCGTCGTTGACAAGTTTGGTTTGTGTGATCGGGCTCAACCGACAAGTCGGATGCCGCATGCTTGCAGTAGTTCTCTTCTGACATCCACCACGGACCCTCAAGGACAACAGCAGATGGATCCCGATTCGCCATGGGAAGACGATCCACGCGCAAGTCACGTCCCAGATGTTGAATGGACCAAGATCACATCCGAGTTCACCAACGTAGGCTTCAATCATCCCTCGATGCCACCCAGATTCATCTCCAAGCATAGTCTGGGTACCGCGAGGGCATCATTGCAGGAAAGGAGGCGTTTTTGCAAGAAGGGTTTGACGCTGGATTTGCTCGCGTCGGAGCACCTCTCGGTCGAGAGCTTGGCAACCTACGCGGGACAGTTGCTGCAGTTGGTGCTCTTCTGAACTCCCGCAGTCAGGATTCGCCGGAGCTTGAAGAACTTCGTTGCATATCTTCCATTCTCTCAACCATACTGTTCTCCGATATCGCACCCCGTGACCTCGAAGCCGAACAACATGCGAAGGAACACTTCAATGCCTCCGACGATTCAGTGACCATCAAAAGCGCATGCTCGGTGGCAGACACTGCAACACAGGAGAGGCGTACAATAGACGTCATTGCCGAATTGAAACAAAGACTGGCCTTGCTCTGCAAAAAGCTCGGGCTGCCACTGGTCCTTGCTCAAGATATTGATATTTCGTTCTCTATTGGTATGATCGTCCCACGACAAGTTCACACATGCTCCTCATGAACGCCACAGCGGACAAAGCTTAGTTCGTCGGTTGACTTCCACGACGTACTATGGTATGGATGAAATGCAACTCTACCCATACTAACGGCTCTGTCGCATGTGCCGCACGGGTGTGTCGGTGTTTGCACACTGCGATTTCGTAGAGGAGTGATCTCGTGATCTATTTTTTTCTAGGGTCGGAACCTTGTCGGAACCTTATTAAAGAGGGATTGTCGCATATGGCACTTGATTGACTTACATGGATCACTGAAACCTGGAAGTAACTTCGTGGTTTACAGGCAAGAACCCATATAAACCTTTCCATATGGTTTTTATTCACTTGCTTATCACAGTTCAGTGCACCACCCGTAACTTGCTGCTAGAATATATCTTCTGTTTCCCAACAGTGCACCTCTTGTCCCCATGCTTGTATCAACTCTCGTCCTACAGCAGCTGAACTGAAGGATGATCATTTGGGCTCGTGTGCAAGTCGTATCGCCAAACGGTCCCGACGAAGGATTATCCTTCGCTCCTTCGTCACACCCCTTTCTATCATATGGGGTACCTTTTTTTGTGCTCATGACTGCATGATTCAAGGGGAAAAGTGCATTGTCGATGGCTGACCACAGCTGCTGCTCGATAACTCGCTTCCGGGACCACAGTGACTATATGCACTCATCTCGCATCGACTCCAGGAGATCGTGCCTAGTTCCAGAGCGATCTTGTGGGATTACCCCATACCTCATCTTCACATCGTTCCTCTGTTCCATGAGGTGGATGCACCGATATCAGCTTAGGCTGCGGTATTTAATGCCATGCTGCCAGCAGCTATCGGCCTTGCAACAACTCCTAGCTGTCTTTGCCTTGGTCCTGTTCGAACATCATGACCTCCTTCCGTTTCACCTTGACCGCATCCCTGGTTTTGATCGTTTCTTGCTTATTTAAATCACTGCAGGCTGTTCCGTTAACGGACAAGCTTCAACAACTCAGTCCTTCCGCTCGTAATTTATTGAAGAGGACTACACCGGCTGCACCTCGTTTCTTAGCCTATAACGACGAGTGGCTTAACCCTTTGCCGACCGCGGCAGACCTCGAGGTAAGCAATGGAGTGTACATTTCTGCATCGACTTTTTTATATCACTGACACTTAACAAAATATAGGGATTCAATGTTTTGTGGGTGTTCGTGATTACGAATTCACGGCGCGATTGACAATTTTTGGATCAGTGCGCTGACCTTTCTGTTGGCGTCGGGCGCCGTCGACGAGGCTCAGAATTGGGAGGAGCTGACGGCCAGCGAGCAAGCGTCGTACCTTGCAGAGTACAACGCGGCTGGAATTTCGTTGATCGTCTCTGCCTTTGGGTCCACAGAGACACCGACGTCATCAGGGTACAATGCCATTACAACAGCCAACACCATGGCAGCTTGGGTGATCGAATATGGGCTCCATGGTATCGACGTCGACTATGAGGTATTGTCTGAGCCGTTTTGGACAATGTGAAAATGGTTCATGTGATCCTTGGGACAGGACTTTACCGCATTTAACAGTGGAGGAGGTGATGCCGAGACCTGGCTCATTAGCTTCACTCAGCAGCTCCGCACGCAACTCCCGCAGGGAGAGTATATCCTCACTCATGCCCGTGAGTGACACCTTGTGTATCTCGTTCAGTAATGTCTGACACATATATCATAGCGGTCGCACCCTGGTGAGTGTAATCTCCAAGTTGACAAAAGATTCGAAAAAATGGTTTGCTGAATCAAAACAAGGTTCTCTCCCAACATGTGGACCGGAGGAGGATACCTTGCAGTCGACCAGAGCGTCGGATCCTTGATCGACTGGGTGAGCAAACATCATCCATGTTTTGTATGTTTATCTGATGTCCCGCGCAGTACAACGTCCAAGTATGCTCCATAGTTTACCTCATCGACGATTACTGACTCGTCCGAATCGATACCTCAGTTCTATAACCGTACGTCGTCCACCATAATTCTTATGGCATTCTAAGAATATCGCGCTCGGATACAGAGGGAGCCACGGAATATACTACATGTGCTGGCCTGCTGACAGCATCTTCAACGACCTGGCCCGAGACCGCCCTCTTCCAGATCGCCGCCAACGGCGTCAACCTCGACAAACTCGTCATTGGCAAACCAGGCACCACGGCAGATGCCAGCAACGGCTACATAGCCCCCTCGACGCTCGCGACGTGCGTCGCCGAGGCAGCTGCAGATGGCTGGGGTAAGTTGCCTTCTAAATCTCTTGTCCATTGACAACCTAAACTCACCCGCGCATTTAGATGCTGGCGTTATGGTGTGGCAGGTACGTACCGTCTCCCGTTTTATATTGTTTCTCGAAACGAGCTCGGATGGTGCACACAGTACCCCGACGCGACCTCAGCCTGGATCACCACCGTCCGAGGGAACACGTGGCCCGTCTCTGGTTCCCCGGCGCCCACTACTACAACGACCCCCTCGCCCACCACGACGACCAGCACAGCATCGCCCACCAGCACGTCATCCGGCAGTTGTTCGGGTATTTCTGCATGGGTAAACAACGTTGCCGTAAGTCGTCACTCCCTGCCCATGAGAAATTGGCGGTACTCAATCCTTGTCTTTGGTATAGTATGTCAGCGGGAACCAGGTTACCTATGGGTACGCACCTGTTTATGTCGCGCGTCTTTGGGCGGCCACACTAATGGACTTATAGGGGCTATCTCTGGACTGCGAACCAATGGAACGAGGATGAGACACCGGGAAGTGAGTGCTTTATATAAGCTCGTTGAACCGGGACGCTGACGCCGCGGATGCGTTCAAAGGCACCTCGGGTGCTTGGAACAATGAGGGTGCATGCACGTGAATCAGGCTTGATGCCGCAGCATCATGCCATCGACCAATGTCGATTTGAATGTTTGAATGAAGTCTCGAATGTAATATTATGATTAAATATGCAGGTTCCTTTATGTATTGCGCTTGTTTATTTGTACAGAAATGCGATATTCTAGTCCAAGAACAATTTTATCATGTCATGGATCCATCAGGACTCAGGAGTCGGTGATTGGCGCCTGGCGCCGCTACGATGTTTGATCTGAGTGATCTTTATTTGTATGATGTGGTTTCAATGAACCTGCGTTACATCTACTGAGGTCGGACTCACGGACTCGAAAATGTCCATAAGAAATAAAAACGACAAAACTTGTTGAACGTGAAGCGGATCAGGAACTTGAACTTCTACAGTACGAGTCCGAGAGGCCGCATCAAGGTACAATACTGCACCCGGCAGGTCGCCGAGTCAAATATCAGGTACCCGAGTCATAACAAGCTCAATGATCTAGCTCGTTTTGGTTGACGAAAAAAAAATTGGTTTCCGATCTCCAATCCCATGTGGTAAGTAACTCCAACTTGGGGCCAAATTTTCGACCTCGATGGGCCACCAATTCACAACATTATGCTGGCACATACAATTGTCCCGATGGGATCTAAATGTTAGCAGCAGCGTGAGTTATTATCATAACCCACCTTCGGATCGACACTATACTCTGATTCAGATCATAGACGTTCGAGGAATGTGTTTCGGCTACTATCTGCCAGAACTCCGAAACGTTTTTGACAACCACCATGTAGCGACAAGCATAACCAATCATGTTGCAGCGTGTCTCAAGGCGATACTCTGTCTCCTGGCAGGTGCTACCAACACTGACAAATCTTGATGACCCGCTCGGGGCTCAATATCCCGAAGGTGCGCGATACGTTTTAAAGTATTAAACTTGTATCATGTCCAAGAAGTCGACCACTCCTTCCGTCTCCCATGGCGCAAGACAAGTCCCAGGCTGGCACCGCACTTCCTTCCTCCAACTCTCCTTCTGCATCCTTCACCCAGCTCTTCCGGTGAGGTTCCCCGTCTCCCTTTTCCCCCGTCTTGCTCATTATTCCAGCTATTCCACTCCATTCGAACTTTTCATCGATGTCATTGGCCTTTTTGCTGCGGTTGCCGCAGGGGCTGCTATGGTGCACCCTTTCTCTCATCCATTCTTCTGCTCGCTCATCCATTCCGTCGGACTGCAGCCTCTCATGACCCTTTTGTTTGGAAAACTCATACAGGCCTTCGTCTCCTTCAGTGGAGTCGAGCGAGCATATTTCGAGAACACCGACGATACCGCCCTCCAGGAATTAAACTTGGCTGGGACACAGTTGCGTACAACCGCTGCTTCGAATGCTTTATACCTCGTTTACCTTGGTATCCCCTTGCTCTTTCTTTCCGTTTGTTTGCTCATGCTCTTCTAGGCATCGCGATGCTTGTCTGCACATACATTTATATGACCGTCTGGGTTCACACTGGCGAAGTCAACGCGAAGCGCATTCGTGAGAAATACCTTCAGTCCGTGCTACGTCAAGACATTGCCTACATCGAAACTGTCGGCGCAGGCGAAGTTGCGACTCGCATCCAGACAGATACCCGTACGCCACCGACACGCACAGACCCGCCGACACTCACGCTATCAGATTAGATCTGGTCCAGCAAGGCATATCCGAGAAGGTCCCTCTCGTCGTACAATTTATGTCTTCTTTTATTTCCGGTTTTGTCCTTGCCTATGCTCGCAGCTGGAGACTCGCTCTTGCATTGTCTGCCATCCTCCCCTGCATCGGATTCGCTGGCGCTGCTATGGGCATGTTCGTCTCAAAGTACATGCAGTTCGTATTGTCTCGTTATCATCGCCCACTATCTTCCTCATCAACCCTATAGAATTTCTCTTAAGCACATCGGCGAGGGTGGTACACTTGCGGAGGAAGTCATCTCCACCATACGCACCGCCCACGCGTTTAGTACTCAAAAGGCTTTCAGTAATCTGTACGACGTACACATCCAAAGCGCCAGTGCTGCAGGGGCCAAAGCAGCCCTAGTCCACGGGGCTGGTACTGGCGCGTTCGCATTTTTCGTATTCTCTGCCTATGCTCTCGGTACGCACACTCGTCCATCCTGTATCATCACCACTGACTCTTTCCTCTAGCCTTCCAGTTTGGCACGACGTTGATCAATGAAGGACACGGTAAGCCAGAGGACCCACGATTACCAACTCGTTCGACTCATTTGTCTCAACAGCAAACGCTGGTCAGGTCATGAATGTGATCCTAGCCATCTTGATTGGTTCTTTCTCTCTTGCCATGATGGCACCGGAGTTGCAGGGTCAGTTTTCCACTCCTCGTTGTATGTCTTAGCTCAGTCTACCAAACAGCCCTCGTACTCGGTCGAGCCGCAGCCGCTAAATTGTTTGCCACCATCGGGCGCATTCCCGACATCGATTCCTCAGATCCTGGTGGACTCAAGCCAGAAAAGGTTGTAGGAAAGATCACCCTGGAAGATGTCAAGTTTACCTATCCTTCCCGCCCCGACGTCCCCATCCTCAAAGGCATCGATATTACCTTCAATGCGGGCCAGGGCGCAGCTTTGGTCGGCGCTTCGGGTTCTGGAAAATCCACCATAATCGCTCTCATTGAACGTTTCTATGATCTTTCCAGTGGCTCTGTCAAACTTGACGGTGTGGAGATCCGAGACTTGAACATCAAATGGTTGCGTTCCCAGATCGGCCTCGTCTCACAGGAACCTACGCTTTTTTCTACGACCATCAGAAATAACGTTGCACATGGTTTCATCAATACCCCGTATGAACGTCTCTCCGAGGAAGAGAAATTCAACCTCGTCAAGGAGGCGTGTGTCAAAGCCAATGCAGACGGTTTTATCAGCGGGCTACCCAATGGGTACGATACCATGGTTGGCGAGCGTGGTTTCCTTTTGTCTGGTGGTCAAAAACAGCGTGTAGCGATCGCTCGTGCCATCGTTTCTGATCCTCGGATTTTGCTTCTTGACGAGGCAACGTCCGCTCTCGACACCCAATCTGAGGGAATTGTGCAAGACGCATTGGATCGGGCAGCTGCAGGTCGCACGACGATCACAATTGCCCACCGACTGTCCACTATCATGGACGCTGATTGCATTTATGTCATGGGAGACGGTCAGGTCTTGGAGAAGGGTACACACGCGGGGCTCTTGGCCGACAAAAAAAGTGCTTATTCACGCCTTGTACACGCCCAGCAACTCCGAGAGGCGACGGAGACGGCAGTTGACATTAACATCTCCATTGCGAGTGATAAAGAAATTACCAAGGAGGATACGGAAGCAGTAGTTCCACTCGATCGCAAAGGGACCATTCAGTCACTGGCATCTGATCTTTCTCTGAAGAGGAACGACGAAAGAAATCGAAATGGGGACGAGAGCAAGAGCAAAACATCATACCTCCTCATGCGGATCGCACTACTCAACCGAGAGGGATTATGGATGTACGCGGTCGGCTGTTTCTTCGCTATCAGTGAGCTCGTTCCTTTTAAACTTGTTCTCGTTGACATTCAACCTCTGTACAGTGTCGGGGCTAGCCTTTCCCGCGATGGGCATCGTTTATGGCGAGTCTTCTCACTGTGACACACATCATGACCGCAGACTTACATTACTCTAGGTCTTTCCCTTTCTGCCTTCTCTGAGCCTAATCCTGCTGTTCGGCAACATGAAGGGAACAGAAACGCTCTATGGTAAGAGAGATCAACCTGTTAGGTTTAAAAATGCTTAGTCCGATCGAGGTTCTTCATCCTCGCCATACTCACAGGGCTGTCCAATTGTTTCCATAGTTATTTCTTCGCATCTTCCGCTGCTATTCTCACGTCCAAATTACGCTCGCTCATCTTCAAAACCATTCTCCGGCAAGACAGTAAGTCTTCCCATTTATCATGCTAATTGTTACCCACCCTCTCTGTAGTTGGGTTTTTCGACGAGGATGAAAACAGCGTGAGTCGGCAACTGATTGATTGACTCTATCAACTCTGATTGGCTCCCTATAGAGTGGTTCTCTTACCGCCAATCTCAGTGACAATCCACAAAGGATCACTGGCTTAGCAGGCATCACCCTTGGAACGTGAGTGCACTTATTTTTGCGTCGACTATCTCTGATGGGCTTCCAGTATCATTCAGGCGCTGGCCACCCTTATTGGTGGGTCCATAATTGGCTTGATCTACGCGTACAAGCTCGCTTTGGTCGCCATTGGTCGGTGGCCTTTCTAGCTCCGGTTCTGCAGCGGTCTTGCTGATATGATCAATAATGTTAATATAGCTACTATTCCTGTCCTCGTGTCGACATCTTTTATACGCTTGGTGAGTTTATTTTTCTTAGGTGTGTACGTGTGTGATGAGCTGCCACAGCGGATTGTTATCTTGAAAGACGAGCAGAACAAAAAAGCCCACGGGGACTCAGCTCAGCTAGCCTGTGAAGCTGTTGCTTCCATTCGCACGGTTGCCTCTCTCACTCGGGAGGAAGACTGTCTGAGATTATATAGCAAAAGCCTAGAAGAACCTCTCAAAAGGTCAAACAAGACGACAGCGTGGACTGGTCTGTTGTTTGCGTTCACGCAATCGACGGCCTTCTACGTCATCGCCCTCATGTTTTGGTATGGCTCGCGTCTTATTGCTAGCTTAGAGTACAGTATACTGTCGTTTTTCGTGTGTTTTATGGTGCGTCGCCTGAATTATGGATGGCCCCGCTGCTGACTATCCCTCCACAGAGCGTAACGTTTGGAGCGATGCAATCAGGCAACTTGTTTTCCTCTGCGCCTGACGTATCTAGCGCTCGCAGTGCCGCAGCCGAGATTGTCAAACTAATCGATGCTACTCCTCTGATCGACGCTGAGTCCATTTCTGGAGGATCGATCCAGAGAGACAAAGTTCGGGGTCAGATCCAGTTTGAGAATGTGCATTTTCGATATCCGACACGGCCTGATGTTCGCGTGCTGCAAGGTCTCTCGTTCAGAGTTGAACCTGGAACATACGTTGCTCTCGTGGGTGCAAGTGGGTCTGGTAAAAGCACGGTGTATGTCTTCTCCATATCACTGCCGGGAAGATTTTCTCTGATGATCTGGTTTTAGGATCCAACTGATGGAACGTTTCTACGACCCTCTGGCTGGTCGTGTTTTGCTCGATGACAATCCAATCAACGAGTACAATATCCAGGAGTACCGGAAACAGATCGCACTGGTTTCACAGGAGCCAGTCAGTGCGGTATAATTGTTGTTTTCTACAATGTCTGATGGCATTTTCTTCATAGACTTTGTATTCTGGAACGATCCACTTCAACGTCTTGCTTGGCGCAACCAAGCCTCATAATGAGGTTACACAAGAAGAAATTGAAGCGGCCTGCCGTAATGCAAATATCTTGGACTTTATCCAGTCTTTGCCCGAGTAAGATCATGTTCCTCAGTTGAATATCTTTGTTGATGGCATTTCCAGCGGCTTTGATACTCAAGTCGGTGGCAAGGGTTCACAGCTTTCAGGTGGTCAGAAACGTGAGAAGCCATTAACCGTGCAGTCTACTATGACTGACAATCAATCACCAGAACGAATCGCCATTGCCCGTGCACTTCTGCGTGATCCAAGAGTCCTGTTATTGGACGAAGCTACCTCTGCATTGGATTCGAACTCTGAGAAGGTCGTTCAAGATGCCCTTGACCAAGCAGCCAAGGGTCGCACGACGATTGCAATCGCTCACCGTCTATCTACTATCCAGAATTCAGATTGCATGTAAGCAACGTCATTTTAATCCCTCTCACTTGCCTTCGTTTGACAACGTTCTTCCAGTTACTTTATCAAGGAAGGCCGCGTGAGCGAAGCGGGTACTCACGACGAGCTGCTGTCTCTGCGCGGAGATTATTTTGAATATGTTCAACTACAAGCGCTGAGCAAGAAGTAGGTCCTCATGGTTGTCCCCGCTTTGCTCCAATTGGAGCGTGTTTCATTGGTGTACGCATGTGGACGTGGGCTTGATACCGTATCTGCTGCCGACGCATCATTCATTATCTGTAGGGTGATCCTGGCATAATGTCATCTCATTCTTATAGTTACCCATACGTAGTACGTAGTGTTCCCCCATCATACCTGTTAGGCAACCGCATATCCTACGGATTTATTTGATCTCTAGTGTCGCTTATTGTGCAGCGACGGTGGTGCGCAGAACACTTATAATCATTATCCCTGTCTCAGAGAGCTCGCCTATCAAGCGTTGACTTGTGATAAGGTATATTTACCTCTATTTTTGATCTCATATGTACGAAAAGACAATAATAATAATAATTTAAATAATTCATACCAAATGTCCTCACCCGGCATCCTCGCCCGTGCCCGGGCATTCCTTGCTGCGTTGGGTGGCATCTATGTCCTCTTCGTGCTCCTCCTGACTGTCCCATTCATTCAGAGAAAGTGAGCACTATCAATTTTGACTAGGTAACACAAGTATTCACCCCTCAAAGTGTGATTTACATGAATGCCTTGAAACTGCCATTGAGTGCGCGCTTTGACACGCCAGAGCTCTACGGTTTAGCGCGTATGTCGTGCATCCGATTCACACTCCCTTCGCAGGCTGACGCGACTCGTAGCGGGAAAGACTTTCAACTTGAAGATCGCCACGTCCGACAACCACACCATCGGGGCTTGGTTCATTCTTTCCGACACACTCTACCACTCCTTATCCTTCCCTCCCTCACCCTCTGCTGCAGCGTCACATCTGTCGGAAGCACTTCGTACACGCCCCACAGTATTGTTCTTGCACGGAAACGGTGCCACTCGCGCACTTCCGGTTCGTGTCAGACAATACAGTTCCTTCACCTCAAGGCTCCAAACTAACGTTTTAGCCATTGATTATCGCGGGTTTGGCGACAGCCAAGGATCTCCGAGCGAGCACGGTCTTGCCACAGACGCACGTGCGGCCTTTGACTGGTTGATTTCCTCTGGCGCAGCATCGGAGGACATTCTCATCGTCGGTCACAGCCTCGGCACCGCCGTCGCGTCTTCCCTCGCTGTCACCCTCTCAGAAGAAGCTATTCGATTCAGGGGGGTCGTGTTGATGGCCCCGTTCACCTCCATGTATACCCTTGTGGACACGTACAACGTATTTGGCATGTTTCCCGTCATGCTTCCGTTGACCATGGTACCCCGCGCTGCCGGTGAGTTTTTGTACCAGAAACAGGCACCAAAGCTAACCCTTTATAGAACTCTACAAAACATTTCTTATGCATAAATTCGATACGTTGGCCATCATATCGGTGAGGCTTTCGCGTTGTTTGTGCAATGGAGTCGGCCATTGAACCTCCACTGCAGAAAGTGAATGAACCCGTGTTGATAGTGCACGCGGAAAACGATTTCGATATCTCACACACGCATTCAGACGCTCTCTTCGATGCCCTCGTAGATCCTTTCTTGCCCCACGTAGACACGCTTCCAAGCAACCCAGCAGCCTGGACGGAGGAGCAGTGGCACGCATATCAGTCCCAAATGGCGACCAAGCGAGAAGCACGCCAAGCGTTGTTGGTCCGCACGGACATGCCACATTTTGGTGTCATGGACACATTTTCGTCGTCTGGCGAGACAATCGTGCTTTTGAAGACCCTAAAAGGGTCTCATAACCACGTTGGGACTTTAGAGGGAACACAAGAAACCATACGAACGCTATTTTCGTTGACATTACCTCTCCATGGCGATGCCGAACACTAGCACGGGGCTCTAGAAGTCCCACACCCCGGGGTTAGTCTGTCGGGCCCGAAGAAGCTACCTCATAACATATTCCTTGACACAATAACTACCACAACAATCGCCTCGGTTGTTTGAGTTCGTATTATAGGAGTCGAACCCGACGTGTTTACTTAGCCATACTTTTGGTCCTAGAGATGCACTTGTCAACACGAATTCCAACCATCTGTTGTACCCAACAGAATTAAGGCTGGGTCTAATATGTCGTTCAAACCACCGCTGCGGCTCCTCTAATCGTTTACAGCACATGGAGTCTGAACGCTGAACGCGGGTACATGCATATTCGCATGCCCAGCCGACCGCCAAGCCATTCAACGAAACAGACAGCATATGTACCCAGGACTCGGTGGCTAAATGCTATGTACATCAATACTGCATTCTACAGGAATGTATGTATATATTCCAAACTTCTGGACCGACACTGAGAGCCTGAGCGATCGTATCAGAGTTGCAGTCTCCCAAAAACGAACACTGATTTCATCAAGGTGAACAATTATCCAAGCAAAAGATACTACTCGTTCCGTGTCTAGGGAGAACGAAAACAACGGTTCATTGCGGAAAGGTTCCGATGAAAAGGTGGAAGGCAAGCGTGACATAAGAAAGGTGCCCATACAATCACTGACCATCACCTGACTCATCTCTTGTTCCTTGAAGTACTGTAGTATTCCTAAGCGGCAACGTCGATTGGAGGCGAACCCTGGAGCATGCATGCAGGGTTTGACTTGTCCTCTTACTCTCTGGAGATATCCTTGCCGCGATTTGTCACCGGTGTCTAGTGCTGGACCACAGAATGGAATGCCTTACGGTGAGTTGAAAGCCTTTCGAAGGCGTCCTGTCAAATGGACCGCTCGAATGTCGAACTGTTGGTCGTCCTTTCGATAAATCTACAAGTGGGATATCCGTGGTATGGCTCCTGCGGAATGGTGGTGCGATGGGTGTGTTAAACAAAATGCTGATCAGCTCTGATAGCAAGGAGAGCATTGTCGAGGGTCGGAGTGCGTCTGCCGCGTTCTCGTCGCGACTACACATGTGTGACACACGTCCAGCACAGCTCCGAGTCGAGAGTGACCTCCTCCTTGAATTCTCCATCTCCGAATCTACCCAACAGAGATGTGCCAACACAAAGAACGGGTGCTCTGGTCTCTCTAAACGCAGGACACTACGATAACTGCCTCGGCATCCCCCGGGACCTCCACGAAGACCCCGGCCCGGCCCGGCGCGCGGCGTGGATGGAAATTTTTTTAGCCGCGCGTACCGAGGTCGGGCATCGGTAGGCTCGCCAATCAGCTTCGCATGATCGCATGCATTAAACCAAACAGATGCGGCATGTGTGATCAACTCCGTGTCCCTGCAATGATGATGGCAAAGACAATGCCAACCAGCGCCCCAAGGACGAAAGCGATCGCCATGATGGAGTTTCTTGCCACGGGAAAATATCCACGGACGAGCGCTGATTGCGTTAAAAAATACCGAAAGGAGCCTGCAGAAAAAGGGAATCGGACCGCTCGATGAGACGTGTCGACATGCAAGTTTAATGGGTATGGGTACGCACCGACAGCGAGAATGATGAGCGCGAAAAGTATGATCGTCGCACCGAGGGGCTTTGCAAACTTGGACAAATTGGCCCTGCCCTTCTCAACCACGCTGCCCGACGCTGTCAGGGTAAATAGCTGGACCAGCGCTGCATCACCGCTTAAGCAAAACGATAACAACGCGCGCGGTGAACACGCACCGACACCTGCACTGGCGCATGCGAGACTAGTACGCACATAGGCGAGGAAGGTTCGCTCTGAAGCCAGATGATCGCGGGCGACATTGCCTTTGTTTTCAAGTACGAGGCTGAGCCTTATTGGTTCGGGCAGGTTTTTTATCAGCTGGCATATGTTATGCTCAGGTTGCCGGTCTAATGTGGCGGTCGATCGGAGTGGTGTTCCCGGGAAGGGTGGGGGCGGAGACGAGGGCATCGTTGGTAATGGATCGTGTACCGAGTTAATCTCGCTGCTTGGTTCACTGGGACCGCGAGCTTGAAGAGGCTCTAGATGAGGTATCTGCTCCGAGCTAACACAGGGTTCGATAGTTGGTGGCATGTTGAGTGCTCCGGTTTTCGTAGGGGGGGATACAGGCGGCATGGAATAGACGGAGACGAGAAACAAAACAGTACTGTATGTATCCAAATCCAAACAAATGACGCACTGGAACATGTCCATTTACGTATCAATCAATTGAATAGCTGTCGACGCGCCGCGGTGCGAATTCGAAACGTGCACCAGCTTCACTGTTTTTCCGACGCTTCTTGCATGTGAACGAGGCCAAATAACCGCACTATGTCCATTGTGCACATTTTTGCACCTGATCGTTTGCCGGGAAACTGCCATGTGGTCGTGCAACTTCAAATCAGCCTTGTCTTGGAGTTATGTACTAGCGTACATACTTAAAGGGAAAGGGCTGCTGAAAAGTTTCACGGTACAGTAAGTAATGCAACAAATTTGCAATTTCATAACGTAAAATTAATAGGGAAGAGTTTCCGAGAATGAGAATTCTATTCGGCTGAAACGACCAGACTACATACTTATGCATGTGCGAATACCTGTCCAACAAATGGTTTTGGGTGATATGCACAGCACAGCACGCGAAGCAGAACGAGGACCAATTCGAGTCAAATGATTCAGATTTCCACAAAACCGAGGCATCTCGGTTCACAATATAGAACTCATATTAGGTTGAACGAAGAATGAACATACATGGTTCATAGTAAAACACGCTCCAATAAAAGACCTCTCTAACCTCTACTCTAGGCAACACGGACACGTCTATTGCTGCGCTTTCCAGAATGGTATTTGCCGTCGTCGGATATCGAGGAAGGGTGGTATCGATCGTCATCCGAGAGCTTCTGATTGTCCTTCCTGAGGTGATGTTCCCCGTCGTTGCCGTTCGGGTGGTACTGGCTGTCCTCGACCTTGGGATCAGGGAGGTACTGACCATCGTCGAAACGCTTCCCATGACTCTTCCCGAGATGATACTTCTTGTTGTCGAGCCCAAGATCGGGGTGATACTGATCGTTGTCGGTGCGCTTTTGACGGGTCCTCACAACGTGGTAAATCGGATCATCAGCTTGTGGTCGCATGACGCCTCCAGCGATGCTGGCTGCCGGTGGTACAGCTCCTGGAGTCGTCGTAGTCGTCGTCGATGTAGCCGTCGGGGCTGCTGTGTCCCCGGATGTTGTGCTTGTAGCGCTCGTCGGGGCCACTAAGCGAAAGATCGAGTTGCCGGCAGAGGTGTCCATAGGTATGAGTGATCTAAAAATCCCTGCTGCGGGGCTCACTGCACCAGACAAGGCGGTAGTTGCCGTGATTGGGTTGGTGGTGGCAGTAGCGGCGGCGTTGGGTGCGAGTAACTTCTGGATCTCTGTCTGAGTACCTGCTGCGCTAGTTGTTGTTGTCGTATGAGCAGAAATTTCCGGCGTAGCAGAAGTCGACGTGGTAGTGGGGGAAGAGGTGGCCGGTGGGATAGACAAGGTTGGCAGTTCTGCGATCGCAACCACCATGGTCTTGACAGCGGCAGGAGAGTTGGATGATGGCGACGCCTGGTCGGCAGTTTGAGGAGCGTACTTCTCGTTATTGTACGTCGTGGGCCCTGCGTGGACTTGCACATTGTCGTATGTGGCGCTCATGTAACCAGGATGGTATCGACCGTCGTCCGCGTAGATAGAAGTAGCAGTGTCCTGCGTCGCCCTGGGACTTTGGGAGGGGGCAACAGATTGCTCGTTTGTATGCGGCGTCGTAGGGTATATCACATCAAAGTCCCCCTCATCAGACGTCGCAGTTGGGTATCCTGGATTGCGTTGCCCATCATCGTAACGCGGCTTGTGGATCCTAGAACGATGAAAGCGGCGGGTGTGTTTGAAAGATGCCTCGTGCTATAGGCTGCGTGAACAAGGAGACGACAAGACAATAGATGAACCAACCTCAGCCACCATTCCATTGGTGGCAGGCCGTGCCGCGACCGCAAGGCAGAGAACGAGAAGAAGAGTGAAGTGGGAACCGAGATGGACCATGCTGATAGTGATGTTGGTAATGAATGTGAAGGCGTCGAAATAGTGATGGTGGAAGGAACAAGAGATAAAGAGGAACGTAGTCGCATAGAGAGTGGCTGGATTTTATATCTGCGAGGGGAGAGCGGGGGACCAATGAGAACGAAGATGAACATGACATCATAGGGATGCTCAAGGAATCCAGTCAGCACCTCTTTGGAATGGAATTGAACATATGGAATTCACAGCAACGGGATTATCCGCTGTATCCTCGGATTCGTGAAAACCACCCTCAGCACCAAAACTGGATAGGCAACCTATGATTTCGCTGAAGAAGAGTAGTCTGGGGCCAATACGATAGGAGGAGACAAGATCGCATAGTCTAATCACATACCATTCGTATCATTAATTTTATCCGTAAGTCGTCTGGGGTACACTGGACAAAGCGGCCTGATTTTCTCTCTATCGAACTTGAACTTCAGCGAAAGTATTATTCCTCCGGGCCGAAGAGAGATGTGGGTTGCCGCCCCGAGGTTCATCCGGAAAGACGTAACATCATCTTCGAGCTGTCTTCTACGAGCAACGAGCACATGAGTGGACCAATGAGTACTCTTGCGATCCTGGTGACGTACCTTATGTTACGAGTCTCGAGGAAATCTACAAGAGTAAATATCATCTCTCACTACGCATAATATTAGCCCGCTCACATGTGTAAACCGTGTATGCTGCATTGTTTCTATGGACGTCTGGTATTGGTCTCCATCTTTGTTTTTTTTCCCTCAACACTCGGGGAATCAGAAACGGTTGTGTATCTCCTAGGTTTTTGAGCAGGATGAGCGCGTCGCAAGAAGAAACGAAGGTGACTCCGCTAGCATGATCACCAGCTATCCGAGTCGAAGTCACAAATGCCAAGAAATATATTACATAACCTCGTGCTGTGTCAAGGTGAAAATTCTTCATCGGATCGACTCGGATGCACACCTCGATGACCTCGATGAGCCAGGCTTAAATTAGTATCAGCATGAGTCTAGTTACTCTAATATATATATATATTCCTTTACACCACAAGTAGATCACCATATAGTCTACATATTTTCCTTGTCATGGTCATATATACAACCTCATGAATCAGAGTCATGATCCAGATTTTCGCTGCTCTGCATTGATACAATTCTCGCGCCACCCCTTACCTTTGTAAAGCACAAGTAATATCATCAGTTCCGCCAGCAACATCAAGCCGGCCCACAAGGTATATAACCCTCCGTCACCGATAGTGTCCTGTTCAACAGCTGAATGAAAACGATGTGGTGTTATATCCAAGAAGCCCACCTGTAGTGGAATTGCAACTTCTGCAGCAATGAACGCAAATAAACCGCGGAAAGAGCTGTTAGTGGCCACTGCGCTGGATGACCGACCAACATTGGCATCGACAATGTATGCCAAAGTACTAGAATATATCCATCTAAATATCCACAAGAGTGTCAGACACACACAAGAGAAAACGTGAGCGCGACGCGACGTACATGGAAAGGAACCCGCACAAGAACAGCATCACGCAGATCGCTGAAACGTGCACGTGCTGTTGACAGACCCAGGCATACCCGATCACAGCAGGAGGGAACCACCACATAGCGAGTTTGGTGCTTTCTAGCCTCATCTATGATACACTTTTCGTATGGTCGCCCGATCGCTGAAGAATGACAGCACTCACCTCAGGATAGCTTATTCCCTCATTTAGAGTTTTCAGCCGAGTAAATGTCCTGTCAGACCACCGCCCGCCTAAGATACTGCCTAGGATACTGCCTGGAGGTAAAGCAAATATAGGTTTAACTCTGAAATCACCTGTCAGAAGATTTATTGTACCGACCGATTCCGTAGGAAAGTAGCACTAATCCAGTGGTCATGGCGTCATAGTCATAATAGAGTGATAGCGTCCTTGCGCAGGTATATGTGATGCTGAAACTAAATGCAAACAAAAGTCCTGAAAGAACAACAAGTTAAAATTAGTCCAGCCTAGTGTCGCTGTACACGCACCAGAGGGTATCAGAATAGCAATATTATTCCCGCGACTCAGGATCCATAGATAGGGAGGAAATGGATTAACGTCTGCGAGCGACAACTTGACATCTTTGATAGCAAGTGCTGGAATGACCACAGGTTGTGCTTCCACATCGCTTTTGGGTGTTGGCACACCAGATGCTTCCGCTTCCGAGGTGTTCTTCTCATTCGGAGGTTGTTCCCCTCGAGTGGTATTCTTTTCTTGCGCGAGCTTGTGTTCACATACATGTCTCTTCAGGACGCTCTGGTACGACAAGCTCCGTTCTTTTCTGAAGGTGTCCTTGAACGGGATGAGAAACGCCGAAAATATTACGCCTCCCCAGATGGCCAAAAACCAGAAGATGGCACGCCAACCCAAGCCCTGTGTCAGTCCACCACCCAGGATAGGCCCGATCGAAGGACCCAGGAGAGGCGCAGAGTAATATATGCCCATCATCGTCCCTCGTTCATGAGGATCATAAATATCTGCGAGTGTTGCAGCACCAATTGAAATGGCAGCGCTCGAGCTAAGTGGATAAATAATAAGATGAGAAGAGTAATGTGAAATGAATGTGCCTACCCAACCGCCTGAACCACTCGCATGCCAATGACAAGCCCTATAGTCTTCGAAATTGCCACAACGATCGAGCCCACAGTAAACAGTGCAATGGAAATCAAATAGACGAGCTGACAACAACAGATCAGTGGACGCGTTACGCACATAACATTACAAGGTTACGCACTTTCCTCCCTTTGATTTCGCTGACTGCACTCCATACAACGGGACAATTTCCCTGCACAAGGATAAACAGAGATAAGCTCAAGCTAATTTGGGAGGCGGTTGCGTGCAATTCCTGCTCGATCTGGGAGTTTGCGGCTGGAATTCAGATCGTCAAGTCTGAATGTTTCTAACTGGAGAGGGAACCACCCACGATTCTGAATATTCGCACATAAGCCCGCAATCATGGCGGCCCCTGATATGATGAGTAAAGTCACATTCTTTGGTTGATAAGTGATGTCAATCGCGTTCAAGTGTATGTCCTGAATGAGAGACCAACCTTTCTAGCGAACGACCAACTCCGCGGATCATCCTCCACAAGTGCATGTTCAATATCTAGCTTGATTACTCCTACGGGAGCTGTTGAAGGGGTGGTCGTCGCGGTGGAATTCGTGTCATTGCCCGTGAGGCCAATGTCAGTCAAGGTCAATGTTGTGCTGTGGTTGTCTGGAACCTGGGTCATGGCTCATGAATGTCTCAAAACAGGCGAAATATTTTGGGGGAGCGAGGAGCCAGCTTTAAATGTCATGCATCCCAGGGTTGTACCGGCGTTAACATACCCCGGGCAGACTTAGAGTAAAGTTAGCTCGGCCGAGGACTTCCGATCCAGAATTGAAATATACAGGCTTAGGCGTTCATTTGGAGCTGATATGATGTTGACACCCTCAAGTGTATGTTGTATGGCCATAACTATTGTTTGGACTTACAACAACATGGAAACCAGACAGCGCAGAGATGGACCAATGGGAAACGTTATCTCCTTCGGAGAGTTGGGACCCAGTAAGTACGGGTCACGAGGTAAATTTAAACGTGAACTTATCAGCAGGCAGGAATGTGGTCATGGCCGATGATCGGCACCGCTCGGCAACAGCAATTCCTTGGGGTACACCTTGATGGTGGCGAGTCCCGTCGAAAAACTCATCTACCCAATGCGCCGTATATTAGCACCTGCAACTTGCATGCATACCAACGAGCGTACACCAGTAATGAGATCATGAGTTATTCTTTGACCACATCTTTAGAATTAGTACCTTGAAGTGGGCTCGTAGCATTGCTAATGGTCATCGGACTTGACGTGTAAAGTCCGGATTAACTCGGATCTGTCGATAGTAACCTCGTTGTCAGCTTTCCTGAATGCTCGGCCGATCTATTAAGTTCCATACATGTTCAAACACGAATCTCTGGTGGCAGGATCGATGAACGGCCAGGCGAACAGCATTCACTTAATAATAGTACAGTATGTGCGTACCTATGTAAGACATTGGCATTGCAGGATTTGTCAAGGGAATGTCTCAGCCTCGCGGAGCAGGGCGAGCCCCGTGGTAATAAAGTCGGGAATAACTGCATAGGCCTGAAATTCGCCTGCACGAGAATGAATATGCATCTACCCGGGGAATGAGGCTACATCGAGGGTGGAAAAAAAAAATCCCCGACAAGCCAATTGACTGGGTCAAATGTGAAAAAGATATGGAATTTTTGAGTGTTGTCATGCTCGGCATTTGCCGCAACCTACTCAGTACCAACTTCACCACCATTCGATGGACTGCAACATTACGAATTTTCGACCATTTGCGCTCTTCGCACGGCGTCACGGTTCAGTAGATCGACGTACTGCTGGAATGGTTACTTCCCGATGAGACGCGTCAACAAGACCCACTTCAAAGTAACGTTGCATGCAAAATCTTTTCCGAGTAGTTCACGAACGGTTATACAGTACATTAGAAATCCACATGTGTAGAGAGCACTCCTGACCTGTGAGTTAATCATGCGCAACTATGTAATTGTTAACTACATTTACATTTCACAGAAAAAACCAAAGAATGCGTGGCCGTTATAGTGAGGGGGCGTATCCGTCAGGGTACCAGGTACGAAACGGAGTATTCTCTGGTTCAGCCGTCATTATATGATCACTGGGGAAAAACGCGCGCAAAATGTTGGGGAAGTCACAACATGATGGCGCTGGTGGAAGGCGCATAGGGATCGAAACGTGCAGCTGGCACGACGTCTCGTCTCGCGCGCACGCGACGCCCTTTCTTCGATGTCACTAAGGAATTACTTGCATCAATGAATCAGAATTTTCATACACAAAGACCTACAGTGGCGCTTTGACGCTTTCTTCTCCTCTCGTGGGTGTGCGCATGCAGGTCCCTTTGCCTCCCTTTGCCTCTGAGGGTGATCAGTTGGCGAGCGACACGCGTTACACCATGGGCAGGGCGTATCGGTCGACGTTCCATATCTTCTGGCCCAATATTCTGCGGATATCCCCGAAATTCCTTTGACCAAGACAGAGCGTGGCTCGACGGGGTGTATCGGATACTTGTCCAACGCGCGTTCGAACGCGACGAGCGCATCAGGGGACAGATCCTCGAATCCTGCTTCTTGAAGGTAAGCACGGAGTGCATTTGCCAGGGTGATCTCCTTGTTCGAGTGAATGAGCTCGTTGACGGCGAGCTCAATGTTGGTGTGCATGATTCAGCAAGATGGTACCGGAAATAAAGAGAGCTAGGAAGATGTCGTGGTCAGATTATATACTCGCTGAGACGCGTGTTTTGGACAAAGGTCTGTGTTAACGGCACCTGCTTTCAAGTTACAGGAACACGCGTGTATAATATTACAACACCGAGTGGCTCATTTATGCTCTCTGACAACGTTACTGGTCACAAAGAATATCTTGTGCCAGTGATACATATTGTGCAGCACCCCTTCAGTTCTACAACGTCACAGCCGATGCATTTCTAGTATGTTGACTTCTGTGGTCGCATTGACCGGGAAAACAATCTTTGTTCTGTCAAACCAACTGCAGAACAAAGACAAGAGCAAAGTAACCACGGCTCCTGCTAGTAGCCATTGGGGGTCCTTGTAGAGTAGACATCCTGGCCATAATATGCCGTGCTTATTCCTGATACCCTTCACACACTTTTCAAACCATACTTGTCATTCCAGTCGTGATATTTCTTCATCATGTCAGATGTAATTTGCTTTCGGATCGACTTGGAAGCTTCCTCAAAAGCGGTTTGCGGCACCTGACAAAGATGTGATCCAAGGTACTGGCCATGAGAGAAGAATCCAAGGACTCACGTGGGGTGCATGGATGTCATTCTTCATTGTCAACAGCGCAGCTTCTTGACAGAGCGCTGTAATTTCCGCTCCACTGCAGCCATTCGTCTAGGTATTTTTAATCAAAACGATATACATTCAAGGAAGACTGTAGTACCAACCATGGTGGCGATTTTGGAGATATCGAACCCCGGTTCAACGCTCATCTTCTTTGTCCGAATACGCAATATTTCTTCTCTGCCCTGCTGGTCAGGCGGACCAACGAACAGGATACGATCGAGGCGACCAGGTCTCAATAATGCCAAATCCTTGAAGACGAAACAAATCTTGGGCAAAGCTCACAAATCAAGTTGCGTGCGAAGTCTTACAATGACATCGGGTCTGTTGGTGGCCGCAAGGACGGTGACGCCGACTAGTTCCTGGACGCCATCCATTTCATTCAGCAAACTCGTAAGCACACCTTCGTGGGACGATGCATCCCCTCTTTCCGAGTCGGATCGAGATGTACCGAGTGCATCAATCTCATCCTAACGTAGTGGAGTGTGAGTCAACCGTCGCATGCGGATAGGCGGAAGGGACGAACAAAGAATATGATAGATGGAGATGCAGCACGAGCTTTCCGAAATATCTCACGCACTGCTCTCTCGGATTCACCCACGTACTTGCTCAGGAGCTGAATACAAGGTTAGACGGCGCGTTACAATTGTCCTAATAACCTACCTCTGGTCCCTTTACAGCCACAAAGTTGACCCCGCTCTCTGTCGCACAAGCACGTGCAAGGACTGTTTTACAGCATCCAGGTGGTCCATAGAGGAGAAGGCCCTTTGGCGGTCGTATCCCTAGTCTCTCAAAAGCTTCTGGATGAAGCAGAGGCCACTCGACGGCTTCCCGTAGTTTCTGAATAACAGCCGCTTGACCACCCACATCGGAGTACCTCACAGGTGGTGAATCCAGAAAGATAGAACGCATGGCAGACGGGCGAACGTTCGGAAAGGCATTTGAGAGGTCTGCAATGGTGAGCTTCAGAGAAGTAGCTATTTCTGTTCCGCTTGAACCCGACGATATATTTGCGTTCACCCATCGTTTGATTGCAAGAGTACCTGCCTCGCGGACGACAGCGCTCAAATCGGCTCCAACATATCCATGTGCACGACCCGCAAGAGCACGGAGGTCCGAATCTGATGAAGAATGAGGTGTTCTAGCAAGTAGAACCTTCAGGATTGCCAATCGTGCTTCGGTATCCGGTACACCTAATATAGCACGGAAGCACAGAAGAAAAGAATATTGGATTTGTTTAGTGCTTACCTATCTCGAACTCCCTGTCAAATCTTCCAGGCCGTCGAAGCGCCGGGTCAATTGCATTTGGGCGGTTTGTGGTTCCGATCACCACAACTCTTTCGATGGTACCACTGGTCGCTTCGTCTTCCATCCCATCCATTATTGTAAGCAAAGTTGCAACAACTCGCTTTTCAACTTCTCCACCAGCGCCGTCATCGCGACGTGGAACTAGTGCATCGATTTCGTCTAAAACGACGATACATGGACTTTTGGCACGCGCATCACGGAAGACCTCTCGGAGTCGCGCTTCAGTCTCTCCGTGGTATGCTGACGACAGCTCCGGACCGTTGATGATGATGACAGAAGATTTCGTAGACGCAGATATGGCACGTGCTAAATGCGTTTTTCCAGTTCCAGGGGGGCCGTGGAGCAAGATTCCTCGTGGTGGCTTTAGACCTAGAAGATCGGATAGATAGTGAGCTAAACAATAGGCCCATCTTTCATGTATGATGCACCAAAATTTATGAACAACTCCGGCCTCGTGAGAGGAATCTCAATCAAATCTCGGATCTCCGCAATCGTTCTATCAAGCCCACCGACGGTGGCGTAGGCTTCGGATACCGTTGTTTTCTCAAGGGTCTCAATATCGGGCTGAAATAACAACACACGTGTAAGCGTTATTCGATAATCCCCAAGTCAGAGAGTCCCATCACAGCTTACCTTGTGAGGATAGCCAACCTGACGATCGGTGTTATTTTCCAAGATGCAGACGTATGTATCCCATCCTGTTGTCCACAGATGAGGCTGGGAATGGAAGGAAAGCGATTTGACTTCCTCGGTAACGGAACTGACAAGGTCGCCTGTCTCGGGTGCCAAACGCGCAGATATGGAATCAATTGAAAATCTACGAGGTAGACCCTCATACGAAACCTCCACGATCTGGGAATGTGTAATAAATTTCAGTCCGACTAGATTACGTTGAATTAGTATAGGTCAGCATGCCAGCCTTAATAATCGTGGACGTCAAACTTACCAAGATGTTCGCGCAGTAGAATTGTAAGCCAATCCCTGTGCTTCCCTAAATCAGCAACGTCGGTCTGAGCACTCCTAGTCGACCCGCTGAAATTTTCCCGAAGACGTATGTATCCAGCTTCTTGAGCATCACGCAATGACGGCAGGAAAGACTTGTCCTTAATGACGGCTTTACCATGTAAGGGAAAAATTTGGATCTCATCACCTTCTTGAAGGCGTGCCGTGAGGAACAACGAAGGAGATAATAGGACAACTGGATGCAAGAGATACCCACGATCAGGATCAAGTTTAGCAATGCGACGACCCAGTCATCGCAGGACATGGTACTCGCCATTCTGTGAAACATCTATAGACGGCCACAACACCCCAATTGCGAAGTCCTGTAAAAAATAAGTCCTTCGAAAATACCATGATAATGATAACATCATTCCACCCTTGCCATTTCTTACCTTTTTTGCATTGCCGTTATCTCCCTGCGATAAGGCAATCACGTCGCCAGAGCACAACTTGAGGGATTTTAAGCTATCTGGGTGGACGATAATGCGCTTCACGCTACGCGATTCTCCCTCGCCAATATCTGATAGGGAAACGGTAAATCTCGGGAGAGACACCATCGTAATCTTGTAAGAAATATTTGCAGACTGGACCTGTACATGTGTATGGGGAAATGGGCTCTAATATATTTGGGTTTTCTGATACCTTGCTTGCGATTATTGGTCACTCAGGTTGAGGCTGAGTTCGGTTTGAACCTGAGGCCTAAGCGTTGAATGTTGAACCTGAAACCTGTCAAGGAATATATCCCACTTGATAACGAGCCACGACAAAAAAAGCAGATGAGTCCCAATCAAATGGTAGTGGAACAGCTTCTCAGAGGATGGAAATGGACGTGGATAAACTCATGCTCATACTAACACGGAACGATCCATCAGAGTGCGATTATCAGCTTACATACAGTACCCGGCATTTGCCGAGCCTCTCAGGGCACGCCAATTTATCGCCGTGTGGGGAACAGGAGAACGTCCCTTATCAGCGTTCCGGTGACGACATTCGTGATAGATTTACATGTATCGCCCACCGCAACGCTTGAACGGCACTCACAGGTGTTCAGTGTGTACTTGTCATCGTGACGTAGTAACCGTTGAGCCGAATACTACGACACGTGTCCTCGCCACTGGCACACGGTGCCGGTGCCGGCCACTCTCAGGTCACGGTCGTTCCGAACTAGAGTGGCGAGCGTTTGGTCAGATCTCTGTTCCTTCAGATTCATGGTAAGAATAAGTATTGCGGCGCGCCGTGACACCCACCGCTCCGCCACCTCACTGCCGTGCGTCTTCCTCGTGTTCATTGTAATAGAGCGGGTCTAAAGGTAGGAGACTTAACCCATGGTTGCAATTTCGCCCACGGACAAACAAGGACAGCTGTCTGGAAGCCTTCCGAATTTGCAGCAAGTGCCTTCGTGCCGTGAGTATGTCCGTGGCACCTCACTTTCCCTCACTGATTCAATGATTCCGATACGATTTGTAATCTCCGTCGTCGGAACTTTTGCTTAACCGTTATGTCACACAGTGGGCTTGGTTCGTTGTCTCTTCGTGGTAAGTAAGCAACGAAGTATCGGTTTGACAACTACGCCAGCCTTAAGGGATACAATCCTGTAGCCTGTGTCCGCACGGCATTTCGCTCATTCAAGTTGGATCGTATTGACCGAACGCCCCAAGAATTGTGGTACAACCAGGTACACGTTGACAGCCCAACAAATCACGAGGCGTTTGGTGCGAAGCAGTTGACCACAATCGGCTTCCACATCAGTGACTCATCAGTGACAGTCTCGATGTTATCTCCCCGCATTAAGCTAATGAACATGTGTGGTCGAGATCAGCAACTAGAAAAAATGTGGCAGCCGGGTGTGCGCAACTTGAAAAAGAGCAAGAAATGATGCGCCCACTGTGCTCAGCGGGCAGGGTCTTTAAAGTGAAATGGCCAGAGCACGTTCTTCACGTTCTTCACAATTTAGCGACCCGCGGGCGTCCTCCAGATCCGAATCTGTGATACTGATATCATCAAGGATGCGTGTTGGCATCGTGCGAGACCATGAGCTCTGTAGAACTTGAAAGATATCAGATAGATTGGTTCCTAAGATGCAAGTCTAGAATTCTTGGCATTGATAGTGTTCGATGACCTCACTCGACCTACATGCACAGCATGAACAGGATATGAATTACGGATCATGGCGCGGGCACCTGTGACCCTATGCGTTCGAGGGCATGAATAAGTCGAATCAACAGATACGGACGCGATCATACAGCACCGATTAGGGACAGAATGACAGCCGGTGGAGCCGATACACGATGATTCGCTTGTAGTACTGGATCAGGGTTCCCGGGGCAACTATCTTTGAGTTCCGAATGGTCAGGGAAGCTGCTTATAGTCAAGATAAGTTCCAGATCAATTTTCGATTTAGCCACATGACAAACACGCTGAATATATTGAGGTATGAACACTAGGAAGAGCAACGTGCATCCGTTCCGTCCGATGACTTGGAAGAACTGGAATACAGCAAGGTGGCATGTGGGACCCGGGGACTTTTCTAGGACGAATATGGACGACTACGTATTGTTTTCGACATGCTTATTGGCTTCCGGTGCTAATCCTATAAAGCCGAGCGGCTGAGTACGCCAGGGTCCCCCAACTTTATCCCCTACTACAACGACCATTGCTCTTTCCCGCGACCTCCCTGCCAATTGATCATGTGCCGACAAGTAGCGTGAGGATTACGCTCGTTACTATCAACTACTAGGGGAACTGAATACCCATTTACAGAGAAGGAACGCTTTGGCTAAACTGTGGTGTACGGTGACGATCCGTTTCGGACTTCTGCGTAGGGGTATTAAACCAAATTGCAGCATTTTCAACGGCACCTTGTCGTCGCAATCGAAGATTGTGACTCGGCGCGGTGTGAACGTAGCTACCGGCATCCTCCCAATTGTAAACATCCAAACTGTACCAAGGTAGGTATTTGTCGGATGTCCGTGGAAACGGTGCCTGAGCATGGTTGCGGCGAAAATAGAACTTCGGCAACGAAATTCAACGATCCATAGACAACGTCGACGAGTATTGCTTCCAGTGCCGGATGGCGATGAGCCGGCGGCGCTAATAACCACTTCATCTCACGTCTTCAGTCATCATCATTATTACGATGGGACCAGCACGATTGCACCGTACCTGTATCAAATATGCATGTTAATAGTGATATCTTAGAAGTGGAGGCTCATCGTGTGACGGAGTAATGGTTGATATCTGCATAATTGAAGGTCCACGTCGCAGCTAACAAGGTGAAGTATAAGCCGGTCGGTAATTCCCGGCAACATGCGTAGTGTAAGTCAAAGGTAGACCTTGAAAATGAGTTTAGACGTAATCAGAAATGATGATGCCTCGAGCAATCAACCACTGTACTGCTCCGTCTGTCGTGTCCGGCTTGGGGGATATGATAGACAATGGGAGATACGTATGCCCACGACTTTTATCCACGGGGAAACCTGTACTGACGTTGATTCCCCTGTGATGTCAATCCGGATACCACAAAAATATGAATATTTTGAAAGGCCATCATTCATTTGGCGGGAAACACGTTGTGTTTATTCTTCAATACCCCGGCACTGTGTACGTTCGAGTTCTCTTCAAGCCAGACCATGCAAATACGTAGGTTGTCTATTGCAGGATATACAGCGATCTAAAATGGTTGACAAACATCGCCGCATAAACTCTTGGGTGCACTTAGTGAGGATGATTCTTGTGGTACTCTGTCAAATATATGAGGATGACCGCGGACCAATGTAATGAACTCCTTACTAAGATGCACTAAGGAAAGGAAAGGGTGTGTTATTGGAGGTAGTTACGAGAACGGAG
Source organism: Leccinum subgranulosum (assembly GCA_038091575.1). Lineage (NCBI taxonomy): Eukaryota > Fungi > Basidiomycota > Agaricomycetes > Boletales > Boletaceae > Leccinum > Leccinum subgranulosum. Next base: position 85,439 of record JBBPOS010000010.1, on the reverse strand, counting down.
GGCAGTAAAAACATACTGTTGTAGTCTATGGTATAACCCACGCCAAAGAAGAAGAGGATTGTGAGACCCAGTCGGTTCAGGGCTTTCTTATCGGGGTCAAACGTTGCCGGTGGTGCAGGTCCTTTTGGGAGCTTGGAGTAGAAGTTCACCAAGGGTGCCAGGCCCTCCCCAGAACCAGAAGACTGGAACAAAAAAAAATTAGTACGAGTTGAAATAGGATGCGGTGAAAACACACGAGGTGGGAGGGTGTCGCAATTTTGGGGGGAATGAGCCCCATAAACTGGCGGCGAACGAGAGTGGGCAACATGACGAGGTTAAGTGGGCTATTGGAACAACGGAATAGGTCGGAGCGGTCGAGGAGTTTATTTGTGCCTGTTTATCGTTTGTCAGAATCACGTGCTCTATTCCACAATGTTGTTGGACCCACAAACACACACATTTGTGGACTCCACCGTCCAAAGTCAAAGCTGAGCGCTTCACAATAGCAAACTTAATTTTGACCACAAGGAACGGATAGAAAAGCCGGTCTGTTGCAGATAGACGTCGTCTCTCCCATCTTTTTCTAACTCGTGCCATGATTCTAATATCTACTGCCCATGTCCTGGCTGCGCTCTTCGTAGCTTGCTACGTTGGTTCGATATATATCTCCAAGGATGCTCGACTTTCCTTTTCCAAGACCAAAGCATACCTTGACTACGGATTCGCGAGGCTTAAGTTGGGCAATGAGCGTTGGAGGGACGACCCAGACGTAATCCGGGCACGTCTTGCCGCTGTCAGCATCGCAACCATCGTGTCTTGCGCAATCGTGTTCGTCTTGATGACGGTACAATCAAGCAATGTAAGGTTTACATGTTTAGCTCTCGCTCGGTCAATCTAACGATACTAGTCTTTAACAGCGCTGCATACGACCATCATTCACCTTGGTTGTACTTCCACGAGCATTCTCCCGCACCTTATAACCCCTTTACTCTTCCTCGGGCCACTTTACGCGCAGTTCGTACATGAGACACTGCCAGGTCAGCGTAATTGGTCTTTTCAGGAAGATGTTCTCTCCGCTCTTTTCTCGATGACTGGTATACGAAACTACTTTTTTGTGAGCGTTCGAACGTATCGGCTACACGCGCTGACTTCTAAACATCTCATCCATGATATAGGCACCCATCACAGAAGAAGTTGTCTTTCGAGCGTGTGTTCTCACTGTGTACCACCTAGCAGGCGCATCGAGGCTGCGAATGATCTTTTTGAGCCCATTGTTGTTCGGAGCAGGTAAGGATCCCTGCTGATTGCCAAGGGAAAGATTTGGAACCATAGATTTGCCTCCTTTTACACAGCCCACCTACATCATGCTTGGGAAACGTACAACCGGTATGGAGGTACTCCAGCAGCCATGAAACGCGCCGCGATTGGCACAGGTGAGATGGTCTCGAACAAAGTTGAAATCAACCACCTTGCTGACCACATTGATGTGATCAAGTTTTTCAATTCAGCTATACTAGTCTCTTCGGTTTTTATTCCTCATACCTCTTCCTTCGCACTGGATCTATCTTTCCACCAATCATAGCGCATATGTTTTGCAACATCATGGGCATCCCTCAGCCTGGTTATGATGTCAGCCAGAGACCGGACCGAAAATTAGGTGAGAGTCGCTGCTTCCTGTTCATAGAATTGATTGTGACGCCGCAAGAAAATAGCCATTGTCATTGCCTACCTCGCGGGTTTTATCGGCTTTGTATGCGTGCTGGGCAGGTGGACGCTCACGGAAGGTAGCTTATATTGGAACTAGGATGATACGCTGTTTCGCGCTGGATCGTCGACATCGTAACGGAGCGCTTAATAGAAGGAGTTAATATCGACCCGTCCAAACCCCGTCCGAAAATAGTATGTATGTAAGCATGACTCGGACTTCATAGTACGTGATGGCGAACGCCTGTCATCGATTCATATCCACACTGGCTTGAACAACGTTGTTATTGTCTGGCTCTCCTCACCTTGACCTTCACTTCCATCATTATCGTGTCAAATGCCTCATAAGCGGAAAAAAGGACCGGAAAGGGAACGAGCGAAAGCTGGACGGTACGCAAGAGTCCAGCATCCTGCCAGTGTTGCCACCTCACTGACAGAAAACATGCCCGATGATTCGTTTTCTAGAGCAACCGATTTGGCCCCCAAGATCTCTACAGAACATGAACCTATTCCGAAGTCAGTCTCACGTGTTCTCAACGCCGGAGAAATCAGGCGAGAATATCGGAAGAAGCGCCAGCTCGAAGGAGTTAGTAACTCAGACGAGAACAACGCTCGACGGAAAAAGAGGCGTTCCGACGGAGCCGGTGCGAAAGACGGTGGTGAAAGAACGGAGCTGAAGATCAAGTCTGGTGAAACGGTTCCCGAATTTAACAGGTGAGCGGTGCTCGCAACGCGGTGTGAAAGTGCATGGTTGTCAACAGGAGCATACTTTCACTACCCTGCAGACGAGTGGAGAGCAGCATGATGCCTCTCATCAAAACTGCACTGCAACAGTCATCTGCGCAGGCGCGCAAAGTGCGGAAAGAAGAAGTGGCGCGAGAGATGCTAAAGCGGGACCAACACGGGGACAAGTTGCAAAAGGGTTCGCACCCACCGTCGACGACTGCTCAGGATGCCGTGAAGGAATTTCAAGTGCTCTCGACCTCCGCTCCGCGCCGGCTCAACGATATCGCGCAAGAACCTCCAATGATGAGGAAGCTCCCACGCGGTGTGACAAACAATGATGTGGCCCGGTTAGATGTGTTGAGCATGGCTCAACGAGCCATGATGGAGGAGGAAAGGGAGAGGGCCGTCAAACATTACCGAGAATTGAAGGCTAGGAAACTGCGTGAAGGCGGCGGTGTAAAGCTTGACGGGATGACTGGATAGTCATCCTGGAGTAATGCTATGATTGGATCCTCCACTTTCCTCGACCGTCCGACCCCTGTCACAGCACCACGTATATACGGTAAAAGGCAGACCAATGCTCCAAGCGGCTTTGCAGGCTCTACGATGCTGGGCGGTCTGTGACGGTGGTGTGCCGACGTTTACCCCGTTCCCAGGTCGCCTCCGATAGGCTCGTGGATTGCCCCGTTCAAGGCGGTCAATTGAAAGGGGTTCTAGGCAACCAAGCATGTCAGCATATCGGATCCAACGATCCTAGCTGTTTTTATTTCCCGCAGGAGTTGTCTAACAACGTCCACAGCAAGTGGCAATATCTCCGAGTCGGTGGTTATAATTATCATAGTCCTGGGTCCTCGGCGACTAGACATGACTCGTCTGACGACTTCGCCGGGTTCTCGGCTAGACCCGTTGTATTTGTCCTGGGTCCTCGGGACAACTCGTTGCCAAAATCTTGACTAAATTCATGGGCCTCGCGAGGAGCTCGTTTCCCCTGTTGACGGCCAGCTCGTTCGCCATGTCACGACTCTGTCACTCCCTCGTTGGCGCCGCGCCCCCCAAATTTTTACAAGTGGGGCATTACATTGATCCCCGTTCCCACTCTATGCCCGAGCTGCGGGCTTCTCAGGCGGCATGGATTTGGGTTCCTACGAGAACGTTCCACTTCCGTCGATGGCGGATGCGATAGAAATGCAAGTATACTAAATTTTGTTTCGAAAATATCATACACCAATCACACAGGATATTTTACAACAGCGCCGGGATCCGGCACCGCGCTCCTTTCCCCATTACTGACCACCAAGAGTGGGTCAGACGCGCCGTCCATCAGAGGAAGCCAAGGGTCATCACCCATAGGTTCGTGCGGAGTCAGCGGCTCGTCTGTGTTGATTCTTCAACTGATCAGGGCTCTGCCAGAGTCCGCCCTGAAGCAGTACAGTAATCTTGGATTGCCTGTTTCAAATGAATGGACTTGTGTGCTTCGATCCGCCCGATTCGTGGTGCGGTCTAGTATAAAACCCGCTATGAGTCCGGCCGTGTTTCCCCGTGCAGAGTGGATATTAGGTATCTCTATGTCTCTCTTGGGAATCCAGCTCAAACAGTTTGATCTGACGATGTGTTCCGCGGCCTGTTTTATAGATCACGGTTTCTAACAGATTTCACGTTGCGACTCCCCCCGTAATCTCTTCTTTTCATTCCATCGAGCGGGGTCAACTAAACCAATGGCTGATATCGAAAAGCAGTCGTCGTTACCAACGCGCAAGTCGAGCTTCGAGGGGGTGTCATGCGAAGTCTCTCCACGGAATAGCACCCTGCAGCCTGAGGCACCCTTGATACACGCCACAAACGACGACGCGAACAACAGACGCAAAGCATGGTTAGCTGTCTTTGGGGGGTTCCTCATCTTGTTCTGCTCCTTTGGACAACTCAACGCTTTCGGAACGTTCCAAACGTGGTACTCGACCCACGAGCTCGCGTCCAAATCGTTGTTCAGTATATCATGGATAGGCTCGTTACAACTGTGGACGTTTTTCTTCATGGTGCGTTGCCTTCTCTTTCCAGGAAAGTACGCGGCTGACTATCTTTTTTTCAGGGCGGACCCATAGGCTGCGTTTTTGATGCTTATGGTCCTACACCAATACTATGCTCTGGGTCCGTCATTCTGGTTTCCAGCCTCGTCCTGACAAGTGTCTCCGTGCACTATTACGAGTATTTGCTCGCGCAAGGTGTCCTGTTCGGTTTCGGCGTGGCGATGATGTATGTTTCTGTACACTTGCGCTCAACTGCCAATTGACCGTGAACTAGCTTTTATCCGACAATGGCATGTGTGGCGACGCACTTCAACGAATATCGTGCTACTGCTATAGGCATCGTGTCTGCTGGATCTGGTTGTGGTAACGTATTGTCCGTTGCAGTGAGAATCATTACTCAAAGCAGCTTAGGGGGAGTCGTCTATCCCATCATGCTACGTTACCTTTTCAGTGCAATTGGTTTCGGATGGTCAGTCAGGATCTCAGCACTGATGACCGCCGTCTTCTGTGCCGTCGGGATTCTTACTGTGAGGCTTCAACAACCCGTTAAAAAAAAGTCGGGTTTGGTTTTGGATGTGCGGACGATTCAAGACCGTCGTTTTATACTTCTTGTCTTGGGCTCTTTCTTTTTTTGCCTAGGTGTGCCCGCTTTGCCTGTCGTGCTGCACAAACCTCCCTGATCCCGCCTAGGCATGTTCACTCCTTATTTCTACATATCAGATTACAGCGAATCTCTGCACATCTCACCTAACGCTGCATTTGGCGTTCTGTCAGCCTTGAATGCAGGTGGGGTCGTCGGTCGCGTGGCTCCAGCATGGCTATCCGACAAGATAGGGCGATTTAATCTCCTGTGTCCCTCGGCCTTCCTTTCCGGACTCTTGTGTCTCGTCTTTTGGATATTTGCCAAAGACCTCGTCGCAATCATGATCTTTGCCGTTCTATACGGTGTCTTGTCTGGAGCGTTCATCTCGGTCGTTACTCCATGTGTGGCGCAAATATCCGATATTCGGGAGATCGGGACGCGCATTGGCGCACTATACACGCTCATCTCAGTGCCGTGCGTCTCATTTCGTTCCCCTCGTCTTTCTCTTTTCCTCCTAACTCATCTCGGATGTGTCTCTTCCTCGCAGTTCACTCTTTGGGGGCCCGATCGCAGGCGCACTGATCCAGCGACAACATGGGTCGTACACAGCCAGCATCGCACTTGCGGGATCAAGCATGATACTTGGTTCAGTGCTTCTATTGATGTCAAGATGGATGATCGACTCGCGATTTCTGTGTCGGGTTTAGAAGGAATGTCGCACCACAAATTAGACCTCACGACGACGACGGCTTTTACATCTATCTCTTTCTTTGACGGATTGGATCACGACCACCTATACTTGTGTAGCATCAATGTAGCCTTTATCTCAAAAGCGCAGACATGCAAAAATCGGATGAATGGGTTGCGACGATATGCCGAGCGAACGTGACGTGGGGTCTATGAGATGTATTGCAGATTTGGAAGAATTATAATGAGCGACGAATGAGAACATAGGCTAATCCGGCTAAAAAGGGATGACAGGGTCAAAAAGGTCAAGAAAGTGAAAGGTGACCGACAAGATACTACTGTAGAAATCAAAATGAGCGTGACAATGTAGCCGTGAAAGTAGAAGATAGATGACTAGTATGTATGACGTGGATGATGTTTCCTAATGGGCGGTGGACTAGAACGTTTCTTCTTCTTCTGCGGCCGCGGCAGTCTCGGGAACCTCGAACCCATCCTAGGGGAAGGGTCAGCAGAGGGAAGTGCGCGAGACGTGGTGCGATTACCTCGGTGGAATACAAAATCACTTGAATTTCCTTTAGGGTATCGTCGTGCTGTCCTGCCGCCTCTAGAACTTCGACTTTTTGTTGAACGAGAATTTCAATATCACGAAGCTAGGAAGACAAGCATGAGTGTAAAGGAAGCGCGGCGAACTGGGGTGGGTACCTTTGCAAAGTAAAAGTCGCGCTCCTTTTCTAGGCCCTCCATGTGAGTGGACATGTCGCGGAGTTGTGCTTGGAGGCCCTGGACCGCCTCGTTTGGCTGCGCTGAACCAGCACGATGACCAGTGATGGGTGTCTTTCCGCCAGACCTGCCCGTTGCGCCGAGGCCGCTGTTACTTCGAGGACCAGAGAGGGGAGCGATGGTGGCTGGGGTGTCTGTGGGGGCACCTTTTCTCCGTGCCACCGCGTCATAGCCCTGACCACCATAGTTTGAGTCCCAGAAACGCTTTATCCACTGCAAGAACTCGAGGTTGTCTCTGCCACAGATCGAGTGTGACGATGAAATCATCGTGAAAGTGGGCGAGGGTGTACGCACTGCATTTTGCATTTCACAAGCCTTTCGATGAGTATGGGCTACGCACGACCGTGAGCAGAAGCAGATGGGCGAGTGTGCGTGTCGCTTGGACGGACCTTGTCGATCTTTTTAGCCTTGAAGGCATTTTGCAAGACTTTGAAATTGGCGACAAATTCGTACTCGTGTTTCGCGTTCATCTTGACTCGCGTCATTGGAACATCTCCTGGAAAGTTGTTTGTTGAGTTGATAACATGGCCGATCTGTGGCGCGATTCGAAACGGCGGGCGCACCGTAGACGGAGTCGAGAATTTGGCAGTAGGCTGCACCGGTACCGCACTGCTCGATCTTTGTGTAGTTGAGCTGGAGAAGTTCGTTGACCCAAGCCAAGAGATCAGTGCGAGAGACGGCGGTCATTGTTAACAACGTTGATGGTCGAGGTCAAAGAGAGATTGAAGAAAAACAAAAACAAGAAAAACAAAAACAAGTCACGCTCACGCGCGCTCTCCCGACGTGCGCGCCTTTTTCAATGCCAGTATCACTGTCGCTGAATCGTGCGATGGGCACATCGCCTAGTCTATTCAGCGCGAAGCAGAAGCAAGTCATCATGTCGGGGAACGTCCAAATCACTTTCCACGCCTGTCACGGTCAATCCATCACCCGCCTGGGTACATTTTGTTTCCTCCCAGTCCGAGATTCCAGCGCAGTCTTGGTCACTTTGCAGCTTGCGCTCTCCAGAATGCGCTCCCTAGAGTATCTTTTTTCTTCAAGACCCTACCTTTGCTATGAGCGACATTTGCTCGAGGCGAGACTCTTTTATTGGGGCACGCACTTGGTCAAGTTCCTGGAAAGTCAAAATAAGCTCAAAAGCTTACGGCCCGCTCAGTGACCCCCCTTACACTTGGAAGCGGGCAGTCTTCCCGAGCTCCGGACATTCGATGGTCCACTGGCAGCCGCGGAACACATTGTACACTGTGGATCCTCTCACACATCTAAAAGTCGTCCTGGACAAGAATTCCGAGGTCGACATTTTGGCATTCATTTCGAGACTTTCTCATCTCGCTTCTTCTCTTCGGGCCCTGAGCGTACTCCACCTACCAGAAGGCCTGGCTTTCGGTGCATTCCGATCAATTACAAAAGCGTGTCCCCAACTCCGTTATATTGGCACGATCCCACTCCCTTTGCCTCGAGACGTAAGCCGCCCTCCCCTTTTACGGTCTAGCCTGATTGTCTGAGTGGCTCTCAAAGTCATTTCGCTTCCACGACGCACTGATGGCTATGCGCCAACTTCGGGTATTGGAAGTCGATGTCACTTCGTGGGCTCCCCCAACGACTGGAATACTACAGCGTGCAATCGCCGCTGAAATTCGCATCTACTCTCCTTTAATTGAATGCATCTGTTTTCGGGCAGGAGCTACTCGTCGACGGAAATGATTGGAGTCGTCACTCTGAGGGTCTGCAGTTTGACGCACTCTGGAGAGCCGCATCTGGGACAATATTAGGATGGTCGAATCAGGTTCCCAGCTGCGGCTTTATGTGACACGCGGCAACAGTGCAATTTGGAGGTGTGTAATATGCCTTTGTACGTTTGCATCCACTTCACACGCGCTGTAGCAGATCTGACATGCTGGCAATGATGATTGGACTCACTAGGCTGTATCGTAGATATTCCAGTCATTATGTATGAAAAACGAAGCACCTAGAGTGGGGCATCATCATCCCTGCACTGGACCTGTCGCTCGCCTCGTGGGGTGTCCCATTCAAGGGTAATCTAGGTGACATGCGGGTGCTGCGCTGCAAAAAACGTGTTAAGATCCCAAAATAGGGTGTATGCAGGCCATTTATGGAGAATCAAGGCAAGCTTGATGAACACTGCCTTCTCCCCGTAAACCTTGATTGGTTGCGCTGATAAACCACGGCGAGGAGTCATGCCAGATTCCCGTTCATCTTCCATCAACCACCATCACGTCTTCGCTAATATCCGCCCAGCCCAAGCGTCATCGTTCCAGGTCCCTTTCAAGCAGCGCCCCTTGACGAGACTGATAAAAGCCACTCGACTACCATCAAACCCGAGTAACGTCCCTCCAACAAAAGTCGATCTCCTATGCAGTACTATCAACGCACATTTTCTTCATCCTCTATGGCGCCGTCTGAAAGGTCGATTTCCTCTGGCTCCTCCAACGCTTCCCCGCCACAGAACCTCGTTGCCCTTCCTTCCATGACTCACTCGCTCGCCGCCCTTCCAACCATGTCCTCGCTACCCCATGACATGGTGCACTACAACGCAGCGGCTCATAGTAAAGCGAGGGTGCGTTCCTTTCACGTATACGTATTCGCGCGCTCACCTCACCTCCAGATGGAGTACGCACTGCAGAAACAAAGGCAACAGGGACCTGTACACGCTGTGCTCAATGTGAGTCTCACCTTTGTGTCCGTGGCACCTGATGTGCTGAATAGCTCCCACAGGCATACGATATGCGACGCTCACCCAGCCCCGCGGTGGGCGAGGACTGCCAGATCACAGTTCGCAGACAGCAAAATGCAAGACAAGCCAATGTATGTTTGGTCGCTTCGTTTTACCTCGCGGAATCTGATCGCCTCGTTAGTCGCGTGATCGCAGATGAACACTTTGTTGCAACAACCTCGTTACCACAGCCGCGCTGAGCGCATTCATTGGTTGACGCGTAGTATCTATAACGGCTATTTTATCTTCGGCAGGGTTAATTTGGGGATTTTCATTTGGGTCTAAGTTATACCACTTACATACTGGGCTTGCTTGCCTCGACCAAAAGTACTGGTTATGCCACAGTACAGACTACTTAATTTCTTACCTAGAATTTGAAGGTGTCTTTGTTCCGTTTGCATTGATCGTTTCCGCTTTTCAACCTAGAATAATACAGCCAATTCTTTTAGATGTTCTTCATTTGTCTTGGTCGAGACCTAGCCAGATCAAATCGACGATTCCACTGATAACGGACTATCTGCTGCCTCACCCAGGTTGGATCTTGAAGAAAGGAAGCTGTAAACCCGATCACTGACGCGAGATCTCAGCGAACCCCACAGTGCCTGATCAAGCAACAAAGGCGTTCGGAAGGATCACAAAATAGACGATCCTGTGGAGGCAGCATTCCACGAGGAGTGGCGCAATACGACCAATGGGTGGCTAGAATTGCGTCCGCGTGCCCAGACGCGGTGATAGCCACAAGTGAGGGAGGCTATTTAGTAGCAGGACAAATGTGTGGAGCTCGTACATAGTACGTGCCTGCTGGAGTACATGAAGCCCACAATGCTGTGCTGCACGAGACGCAGTCGATGAGCTTAGTATTTACACGAACATGCGCTATGACACCGTGTATTTTGATTGCAAAATCGCATGCTATTGCAGAGACGGTCCAAGGAAGAGAAGACTGCAGGGTACATGGAGGTGGCATATGATGAACGAGGTTTACGCTTCTGTTCGGAAGGAACTTGGTGAGAAGAACTATCGTTTGACGCAAGAAGCGGAGCATGGTAAACCGGTGAATTCCGCCTGGATGGCGCAAGTTGAGGCACATGTCTTGTGCGAGGAAAGTTAAAATAGTTTCTTACAATTCATTTGGTTGGTTCGTGGGCAGGGATATTGGCCCGAATGAATAAAATCGCCATTAGTCGATGAAAATATCCTTGATCATTGGGTACCAAGGGAGTTTGTCCTTGAATACCAACTTTCAAGCTTCCATTGGAGAGGGTGTCAAAAATCCTGTACAACTGCACGTCTGCAGCAGGACATCCTGGAAAAGAGTGCGATGGCCGCATTTCAAGCTGTGCGAATTCAAACACGTTTCCCGTGGTCAGGGTGGTCGTGAAGTATGCAACGGGAATAAGTCGTTCCATTCGTGATTAGAATGGACTCGGAGTCAGACGTGAAGATGCTGACAGTATGTTTTAGCCGTGATGTACCGTTCTAAACACCGAATGGTGAAACGTCTTTGAGAGATTTGATATGAGATCCGTATAAGATGCGGGGATATTTGAGACATGTAGTAGTGGCACAGGAAGGAGGATGAACCTGCGGGTAATTGAATTAACAACCGAGCACTGGAATCATCATACTGACGTATGTTATCATAAAAGCACGTGCATCACTTGTGGCCCGGCGGACTAGACACTGGACGCAAAGTCACAGACTCGTCCAGACGTGACATGCCAGGCTGGTTCCGAATCAGGCAAGTGGTTGTTTGGCAATGGCCTTGGAAACAAACAAACACCTGCCGGATCCGGCTATTTCGACCCACTCCCTTCCCAAATGCACGAGTGAGACTTCAACAGCCCTCGGCTAGTGCATGCCACGAAAAATTACAAGTGGCGTGCTATCTGGCTTATTCTGAAGTCTAATTCCGGCCAATATGCTTGTACCATTGACGCTTCCGTCCTGCTTACATCCGACGGCCCAACAATTTGGTTCTCAGACAAATGCGACAGAACAGAGCTTCATCGATGAACCATGTACAAGAATGGTCGCTTGGCGCTCAGATAAATCATCGGGATCTCTTGGAGCTGCTGTTGGAGCGAAATTCGGTTCAATATATCTCTTCGGAACCCCTCCCACCGGTGAGCCCGCTTCAAAAACGGTCACCCCATCCCTATCTCGCACACACCTTGCTACCACAACTGCGACCGCCCCTTCCGGTCCTTGCACTTCTTCTCCGCCATCCTCTCCAAAGTCCCAGTCACATTCCCGTCGACACTCGGGTTATCTGAACTCTCCTTCCTCTCTGTCCTTAAACCAAGCTCTCATCAAGCCATCTGCTCGCTCTCGTGTTGTTTCTGGAGTATCCCGTGAGCAGGTACAGGCGTCGAGGGGTATCGTTGACTTCGAGGACGAGACGGAGCGGCTCAAAGATCTCCTGAAGAATAACAAATCTATACGCGAGCGAGGCATCGTGGATACGCTGTTACCGAATTTCGAGAAAGGAGTGTTTATCGAACGAACGTCACCACTTTCTCCTTCCCCGTTTGTCTCACCGTCGACCCTCTCGCTGGCTAGTCCGGGATCAAGCAAAGGACACGAAAACCCCAAATCTCTGTTATCCGCAGCGAATTCTCCGATTTTTACTCCCAGGTCGCTCTCTTCTCCGTCTTCACCTCAGTTCCCTACGTTGAACAACAAAGGCGAAGAAGAATGTATCGCGTTAATTGCTCATATATTACCGCCCCGCTGTGGTTTAGGACACGGAGTTACAGATCTTGTCATTCCAGAGGGGACGAATTTGCTGGTGTCACTGCAGGAATCAGGGTATTGTGCTCGTGCATCTGAGGAATGAAACATACTCATTCTTTTTCAAGTGACCTGTCCGTATGCGATCCGCTTGATGGTATGTGTATCGCAGCAACGCGTTGCAGAAATGGTGCACAGTCACATAATATGTCGTGTTGGACGCGGTTGAGGTCAGTGCAGACTGACGAGGTAAGCATTCATTATCGCACTCGCGCATTCCTCTCTCAACCGCTTTCTGAAGAAGACCAGTCTCATCTTGGCTTGTGCAACATGTCGACCTCCCTATTCCGAGATATTTGGCTTTTCAGAATCACCCGACGAAAGTGAGGGGATGCGTGCCTGTTATTCGTTGTTCGAGCTCCATATCGGGGATCCTCATAGCGTGCATCCCACACGGCTTGAACCGTTGGGTGATTGGCAGGTCGATGGTTTCGCCGAGGCTTCCGACATAGTTCGCAATGAGGTGGATGGTAGGTCATGTCTCTATCCATTGTCGCATCTCTCCTATCATCCTTTCAGGTTCTTTGTGCTTGATCTACGTCAGCAGCGAGTATCATGTAGTTTCCAGGCCACTCTCAGTCGTCTCTCCTTTCGAGGTTTCTGCGCGCGTACGCTCCGCCACGTCATCCTCTTCAAACTCGATGCATGAACCCACGCCTTATTCGTTCAAATCTCTTGGAAACCTAAGCTTCCAGACTGCTACATCTGGGGAGCCATCGGACGGAGCCACGCCCGAGCTAGCTCCTCCTAATACAGACCTCTCGCGTCTTTGGTTTGGTCAAGAACACGATGTTGGTGAAGCTGCGTTTTCTTCTACACCTCGTAGTTTAGGTCTCTGTAGTCAATATGTCGTGGCAAGAGATGGAGTGCTGGGGCTTGCTTGGACTGAAGTAGAGGTTGTGGTATGTCGAAAACATTCGTTGCAATTTTCCTGACCTCACGAATTTGCACGCAGATCTTTCAATTTCGAACGAACGGAAGAGTACTTGATCAGTCCTTTACGCGTGTCCAGCCAGAGGGTGTTGGCAAGATCCTGGGAGTACGATTTGTTGACAGCCAGACGCTTGTGGTGTTAGGGGTTGGTTTCATCATTCTAATATGTCGGTAATACTCAGTCAGTGTAGCAGAGCATCGCTCAGTGGTACCAGTTATGCCTGGATACCAATGGAGATAAAAGTGACTCAGAAGATGCCCGTTTACAGTATGTTCTCTTGTTACTCGCACTTATTTAAATTGATTTACAGGTCCCTATTGTGATATCTAGGCCACTGCCTACTCGGGCCATTCCCATCGGGACACCTTGCGCAGGCTGCACCGTCAATGGCGCGAACGAGGTTATTACACTCAACCGTACATCTTCATGCCGCAAGGAGTTATCCCTGTTTTTACCATCAGAGTCACAAGATCCGCCATATCATACAGTCTGGCGTTCACAGCTTACGATCGCCTCTCGCCAAGCGATCCCCGTTACTCTTACCGCAGTGCTTCCCCTGGAATTCAACTCACTTGTATTTGGTTACAGTGCGTTTCATACTTCTGCCCAACCTGTATCATCTCAAGTTTGTTTTTCCAGGCGATGGTCACCTCCGGCACACGTCCCTATCCTTACTAGTAACGATGTACCGAAAATCGCTTTCAGAGTCATCTCCTTCCTTACACTCCACGCAGCCTGTAAAGTCTCCAGCGTTTCAAATTACTTCTAAAGTTCCCATTCCTGCCTCTATCTGTTCGTTGCACCTCATTCGCAACGAACAAACAGGGGAGCGTTTTATCATCGGAGGATCGGACGATGGTGGCATCACCGTATGGACGCTGCGGTACGAAAACAAGCCCCTTTTGAAGTTGGAGGACTCATCTATGCCTCATCAGGGACCTCACACTCTGTGCACGTTTCGTCCAGTTTATATTACCATTGTTGTACGTTGTGCAGGTCCGACAGCAAGAAGAACACGCGGGACCACTACGAGGGTGTGTACTGTGCATATCCATGGATGGAACGATCGCAGTAATTGCTGTGGATGGTTTTGAATTGTATGTCCGTCTTGGCTGTCGTCTTTTTCTAATAAGAATGGACGACCCTTTTTCCCCAGGTTGTACGTTTTACCAGGTGCATCGTCGCCACTGTCAAGTATCCATTACGGTGGCGGCGAGGATCATGATTTGCTGATGATGCTCTATGTCGACGGCACTGCAAGACTCTGGGACATCGGGACGGGTGAGTTCCGGCGTGCGATGGACACCGAAAAGGCTAGAAGTACCCTCAGTTCCTCGAGTTGGGTCGAGCTGTAAGTCCTGTCTATTGTTTCCGTGGACAACCGTGAATCCCTAGCATATTCGCAGACCGATTGATGGCAGGGATACGAACGTATCTCCTTCGGTATCAACTCTTGCCAACGCGTCTGCCACTTTGGACTCGAGTGAGCTGATAATTTCGAACAACAATGATTTATTTTAACGATGTCAACGAGTGTGCACGTTTAAAATCGCACTGGATCGCTTCATGAAGCCCACGGCCGTGGATGCAAAAACATCTACCAACATCCCGGTCGCGTCTATGACCCAATCGTCGTCCTTGACGCACCTCCGTACTCTTTTGTCGGTCGTATTGACCGCCGGGCTGAATCCGAATATAGACGCAGTGTGTGAGCTGAAGTTGGGCATTGCTTTTAGTGCTGGGGGGATTGGACATGTATCGTGAGTCTTGCTTTCTGTACTGTGTGCATGAGTTGTGTATTGAGACCCCCGAAGCAGCCAAGCAACCACCATATACAATTACCAGAACGCCAAGAATGCATGGTGTATATCTGGGGTGGTTTCGGCCTCGCGCGCAATAGCCATCATTGCGATTCTCAAGACGATGTCGCTTTACGATGGTACGCTAGTGGTTTCAAACAAAGATATATGATGTGTCTGGGCTTAAGACTTGTCTCTATAGACATTAGCGTCGATTGTCAGACTGTGATGACTTTTTATGCCACCTCGCTTCCATCTGTCGTCGGACCCCAGTTCAAAGCGCCGGATGTCGTTTATCTGGCTCGAAAATGGCTAGATACATTTAGTACGCTCCTCCCTTGTGTGCAGTTATTCCAGTACACTGATGCCTGATTGCAGACGAGTTGCGTCATGCCGCACGGATCTTATTCGACGCAGGGATAGTCAGACTTTCCAACGAGGAAAGCGCTGCGCTAGTGGATGCTTGGCAACATAACCGTCAGTGACGCCCCGTCTCGTCCGTCTTTTCGCGTGCGTCGTGCTGACTTGATTCACCTAGTACCGTGCCTACAGCCATCTGCGGATCAAGACTCAAAGCAGTTCGGACTTGCGCTCTTTCTTTGTGGCTACATGGCCATCGAGAAATACAGTCTCCTTTCGACAAGGTACGTCATAGTTTCATTCATCTTGTTCGTTGCATCGACAATCCCCACCAGCGCCCTCGTCGACATCTCCAAATCAATCTCGTTGTATCTACAGGATGACACCTCGAGCCACAGTGCCCTCGCCATCGATCTCTGCGCCAAAGGGTTTCACATATGGCAACAATACGTCGACAGCATGGTTCTCCTGCGTGGGCTCTTTGCGCTTGCGACCAGCATACGAAAGGAGCAGATCTCTGTCCAAAATGTCGGTCCACAGGCACGTTGGGCGGTATTGCAGATCGCGATGCATCACACGGCATTGTTCATGACCGTGTTGTCGTTGGACATCTTGAATCCGAGGTCGATGACGGAACGGAAGAGTGTAATGCAGTTGGTGGCGTTTTTAATACGCAAGGTCGGTCTGGCTTGCGTTCTCGTTGTGCGGATGCTAACGCTGATGCTACAGCGACCACTGATACTGTACCCGAACCTACCGCGACTGATGGAAGCGGTGGTCAAGTCGCTCGATCCTAACTCGACGTCAAGTCGGGACGCCGTGCTCGACACTGCGACAGAAATCATTGGACACGTCGTCAAAACGTACGTCCCCCTCTACCCTAGTCCACACACAAAACTAACTGCGACCTCTCACGGGCAGCTTCCCCACCGTCGACTTTCACAACCCAACCCAACGACTCATTGTCGGCACGGCCGAAGGCGCTTTCGTCATGTATGACCTCAAGACTGCCACCCAGCTCTATGTCCTGGAGGGCCACACCCACCAGCCGACCGCGTGCGCGTTTTCGCCGGATGGCCGACGGTTGGTAACCATGTCGCTCGAAGAAGGCGTCGTGAGGGTATGGAAGGTCGGCACGAGCCTGGCGAGTGCGTTACTGCATCCTGGCAGACCGCCAAGGCAGGGCGACATGGGGTCGCGGCCGTACAAGTCGTTCCCTTTCAACGTTGGGGAGGAGGGTGAGTGTCGTGGTGTTACTTTTCACGTCGAAAGTTACCGTAGCTGACTGTTGTTGTTTCCTCGTTGTCTTCTTTGTAGCCAACATGACGATCGCGGGCACGCTAGAGTGGGTACGATTCGAATGGACATCTGATCGCAACGTTCGACTGCATATACGGGAAAGCATTCTGTCTTTTAGTGCATGATTCTCATGAGGATCACCGAGCGTGTATGCGCCACGGAGTAGTCTTATCCATCTGATATTCCTCACGTCAGACGTGCACCCAGAACAATGAAAGGGAAGCTCAGGATTCTGCGAAGGAGCTGGTGCAGATACTAGAAGCTGAGTTGAACGACACTGTTTTCCGAGAAATGGCAGGTATTCAGGTTGTAGGAATATCCAGTCATCGCCTATAGGTGTCACATGCTTGTTCATTTACGATTGCAACACGCCAATCTGTTTCTTAACATGTACAAGTCTGAGCATATAGGCATATATAAATTTGATACAGTTATCAACTAGTTAGCGTCCATTTCCGAAGTTCAAGCGTAACTGGTGGACAAGTGAGCTACAGATCTTATCAATGAATTCATCAGCATCTGTGACCCTAAGATTAAACACGTCGAACATGATATTTTGACAGCTCTGACTCATGCGACCAAATTGCATCTCCTGAAAACGATCAACTGCGTCGTCGAACGGCTGTTGATTCCTGGCATCAAGGAGAAAACGACCCAATCCATTCCGCCATATGGCGTGCCAATCTTCTCGGCACCCGACTGGGTCTTGGCAATCGTCCGGATGGGCGTACATCTCTGGTTCCTCACAAGCGGCGAACCAAGTATGTTCATCAAGCACGGACTTGGCATATACCAATTGAACGAACACGTATTTCCCCATCAGGTGTCGATGCTCCTTCCGAATTTCTCTGAGTGGGATGTCGAGGAGAGATCTGAAGCCGCAGAGGAATAACTCGGAAACGCGAAACCGACAGCCTAGCTGAACAAGTTCAACGGGGTGATATGAAAACCATTCATCCCTGATGTGGTCGAGGGTAAAGTTTCGCGTCTTTGGGCAGCGGTATTTGTCAGAAAATTCCAGTAGCCCTCGGAGCTGTTCATGCGTGTATGTCTCGTCATCGCCTACATTGTGTCAGGAAGTGTAAATACATTATTGAAAAAACCTACCGGCCATGAATATGATCAAGAAATAGGTCGAAGATAGCTTGTGTTTCCCCTTCTAGAAGGATCGGTTCCGTATCGCACTTCCCTTCAGCAGTAGAGCCGCAGTTGGCTGGAGTGGTATCGCCAATCGCAAACATATCCTCGAAAAGTCCAGAGTGTGCCATGAGCAGATCATTGTGCAGCTTATAGAGTGTGTTTTCAACCTTGGGCCAACACATTAGAACAACATGCTTGGGGAATCGGAACAAAGTTGGCACATACACGAAAGATGTGGGTCCCATCTGAGAAATAATATACTGGGTGACGAATAGCTTGAGGCATGAGGCCTTGAGACCTGAGGTCGACGATTGTACAGATATTCGGATGATCTTATCACTTCGGCGTCACAAATTCACAGGCAATGTCACACAGTTAGATTCAGACTCCGGCAATCAGAAAAGTTACGGTGGGCTATGGATACTAGCTTGTGCGGACCATTGATGCGGTCACTGAGCGTCTGGCGGGCCACCTTCACTGCAAAATTACACTCAGACCTCGATTATCAAAAATTGCTCACCTCGTGGGCAACTGCTGCAGCACTCAAGTTGACGTCTTGTAAGCATCATGAAAGCCCTTGACAGCAAGCTCTATTCGGGCCTCGTACTCTGGTGGTGGAAGCTCGCTGTCCTTGACGGCCCGCCATTGCCAGCGATGCGCCCTGAGACTTGTTTGAACGATCGCATCGCGTCGCGCACTCGGCAGAGCCTAGTATTTTAAACTCCGCTCCGGCAAGTACTCGTTGAGTGACGACTGGCGTGACAGAGGTAGATTCGGAGGTATAGTATAAAAAACAATATAAGTACCACTAAAGTAAGATTATCCAGGAAAATTGACGGCCGCGCGGGCGTCAACGGCGTGTATGGGAAGTACCACTCAAGTGTTGTGTATGTTGTGGAGTGTGCCGAAATAGGGGTAGGTGCGGAAGTGGGGGTAAGGCGTAGTAGTAGGAACTTGCACGTTCAAGAATGTTAATGAAGCCTGAGAGTGGGATATGTAGTAAGAAAAAGCTAGCACGTCCGAGGGATTCCTCGACCGCAACCTCGATTCACCTCCGAGTCAATCCCGACTTCGTTTCCCTTCTCCGCGGCTCTCAAGTTGCCGGTACCGTGGTCGATCAACTCCTTCATCAAGGGTATCTTCTCGGGCCACGCTATTGCGACGCAAGCCCACCCCAAGAACGAGGATACAATTGTCTCTGCACAGCAGCCGGTCAAACAAATACGTGCGCCCTCGACACGTCGCAAGGGCACCATCAAGCGAATGCCAACCGGAACAACAAGACCGGCAGGAAGACGATAACCCATCATCGGGCGTGGCGCATTGCGGGCAAGTTCAGGTCCGCTCTGGACACGTTGTTTGTCGGATACACAGACCTGGTTCATTTTCTGCGTGAATCTGCCAGCGCCAGCCTTCATTTGGTATCTACTAACATTGGGTATCGTTACGGTTAAATTATTTGATGGTGCTCACCACCCAACAATAAACGACAATCATAGCTACGGATGCACCCATGATCGATCGATCGTTCCACTGTGATGCAGTTGTGCACTCTCGGACTCTTGCACAATGTGTGAAGCTAGTCCAGGATGCGAGTACAAACATCCGAATTATCAAGAAATCTTATATTTAAGGTCGATCCACGATGGGGTGCCGCCGAACACACTGTGAAGCGTGATGCTGTTCCCTTGTGCAGAATTCAGGATATGATCCTGTGCAACCCGAGCGGACGTATCTCCACCAGGACCTATATCATATCATGCTTAGTGCTGATCAATGTACAGCGGAAAATATTTACCAGATGAGGCGAACTCGGCAAAGTATGTTGTACTGGGTATCGAACTGTCATGAATGTGCGCGCGAATTCAGTAAGGGACAGTAGGTAACAGAGGATGGAGAGTGGACCTACCCTCCCCAATCCCATGGGCGAAATCCAGCGGGTGCAATGCTATCGTCCATGTAGTTCCGGTGATAGACTGCGACTGCGTACTCGTTCCACGGGCGTCCTAAGCAACGATAAGCCAACATACCGCAGCAAGAGGCTTTTCATTTACCAAGGTAGCAGCTATGCGTGGTTACGGTCGATGGTGGTGCATCCGGTGACTGACAAAACACTCAAGACCAGCGTCGTACCAGTAATGTCGAGGACTTACGCGTATGATGTTCGAGTCAACGATGTACACACCATTTTTTGTACCGGATGTTCCCTGCCAGGCAGTGATACCACCTCCACAGCCACGATTTGCAAGGGTTGCTGATTGAAACCAACTGAAAAAAAAAGTTCTCGGTTGGGATTCTAGGATTTAAATATCGCAAGACCTACGCGAGTCCATACCCGAAGAGGTCTGTCATACACGATCAAAGGATTAAACACGGAATGGAAGCAAAAGCACTTACAGTCAGTTTGTCCATATATGATGCTATCCACGACATACGAATTCGCTCCATACCCAGTATACCACGTATCTTGATAACTGGCAAAGGTGCACCCATAGAATGATACGTTCGAATACGTGAACTGGGTGACGAGGGCTTGAGAGACAGAAGAAGCACACTACAAGAAATTCAATGACTGCAGCATTATGTGTTCCAGGATTACTGACACCACTATTGTCAAAGTTGATGTCGTAAGCCCTGAAGTCGACGTTTCCAAAGGATTGATATTCGGCAGGGGCCACAGTCAGCGTTGCAGTCATCTCATCTGTAACGTCGGCATGAGCACATTGCTCGTCCCATATCCGAACAATATTGCGTTGGGAGGCGTTCCCGTTGGAGGCGGTCGACGGGTTTAATTGACCCTGAATAAATGCCTAAGTTTCGACAACAGCATTGCACGAAATGGTCTCACTAATAGCGTGAGTGGTGCAGAACGGGCCACATTGATAGCTTCTGAGTAATCTCCTTCGCCGATGAGAATGACAGCGTCACCCGATTCTGGGCTGAAGTATGCATGTCAAACTGTCTTCAAGTCGAGGGATTTCAGGACAATAAAGCTTACAGGGAATTGATAGCATCCTGGACTTTGGTGAATTTTGCATTCGAATCAGTGGGCGAAACATAGAGGGTTCCTTCAGGGCATCCCACGAGAGCTGATTCCCCGGAGGATTTTTGAATCTGGCATGCAGAGTAAGTCGAGGAAAGACTGTGAGCGAACTGAAATGAGAGAGAAAGATAGAAGAATGCCGCCAGCGACAAAGCCTTCATTGGAGACGGATGATAATGATTCAAATCCGGCCGACGAAGGACTGTGGTATTTATCTGGATTCATATTGACGACGATGACCTTCAAGATTGAACCCGTGCGGGAGATATATTTCCCAAATAGTGTTAAATTTCTGTCACCCTGACGATGCATGGTAACACTGTCAATAGTACCTGTTCCATGTAAGGGTGGGCAAGTAAAATACCTCAACCAAGACGACGTAGCCGACTAGTAGTGTCTCTTTACATTGCCATCTTCCTTGGTTGGGTGAATCATGCGCGGTAGTAGAGCACCAGATAATTACTCCTCCTGCCGTGTGATTGTGGCTAGGCAGTCGTTTACAGACGGCGGTCGATGAGACGAGTACCATATGGTTCTGAAGTTCCGAAGTTCTGACTTGACTGTAACACGGTAGAGACCTCCGGGTGGATACATTAGCAAGGTTTGGCAGTAGTAGGGGGTTGTCATTAAAACGTCAATCCTTGCGCGTGAAGTCACCGTGAATAACCAGAGACTGATTTTCGAACTCAGGTCACCTTCGAAGCCAGAGAGGCGACGGTCCGAGTCGTTCAATTGAAATATCTCGGCGCGGCATCGCGCAGGCTGTTGCCTATTCCTTTGCCTCGGTCTGCTGAAACTATCGGTGTGGCGTGCCTCCGGGCCGTTTCATGTCTCGCGTCCAGTAGTAGACCCCTGTTGGCACTTTCTGTGTGACATCTTCAGCGATCGTCATTTAAATATTCATCGCTGGATCGCAGCTTTTCGGGTGCGCGATGACTTGTGTGTTGTCGGATTCGTGGTCTTGACATCCTCATGGCAGGGTTTCTCGGGCGTTGCGTATATCGATGCGGTCACACCGTGACATGGACGTGCCTTGTTATTAATTAGCACCGCGGCATTTCCGGGCCGTCGGACCGTCGATTCTATATTCCTCGAACTCTGCTCACTCGACACTTTCATAGTACCGCATTGACTTTCTCATAATTGTTACAAGAACTCAAGTAAGTATGTCCTGGGTTCATGTCTATTATATCACCATGCCAGAACGACGACATACGAATGACCCGGGCAAGTAGCAAGAATCTTGCATTCTGATTGAATGGAAGAAATCGCACTTGAAATTTGACATTGAGTGGGAATCTGTGGGATCATTGAATCAAGTTGAAATTCCACCTCATTGTAGTAGTGGCAAAACTGTTCTCTGAGTTGCGGAAAAGGACTCGATTCACACTGCATAAAACACTTCCGTTTTGCACCGGCCTCTTCTGGATAGTAAGTTTATTGTAACAGTGTATAGTCCGCACTGCGATGAGAGGGGTCGCGAACCGGTTATCAGATAAGATGATGATCAAACTGGATTGATCACCGAGTTCTTTGCATTCGAGTTCTTTGCACCCGAGTTCATTACATCCGACACGACCATTGCACAACCCATTCATACACATGTGTGCACGAAATAAATGTCCGTTTGCAGCATGATTCATTCATCAGGTACGTGATACAAACCATCATCTCATCGTTCCACGATACGTTCCCAAAATGATTCATAAAGCGCCAAGAAAAGACGTTCATCGTCCTTTTAGTGTGGACTACGACCTTACAGGCAATCAGGCGTATAGATCGCATGCGTCTGGCCTCAGTGCACACCAATGAGGTTGCAGCGGGATCGGCATCAAACCTCTCTGGACCATCCTGTACCTCATGTCCTGTTCGTCGCCATCCAAAACATTAGCGTCAGAACGGGACCAAAGTCTACTGGATGAGACATACCTGAAGACGCGGCAATGCCTCGGTCACGTTGAGTGGAGCACCCGACGGTTGCTGTGCGCTCCAAAAGATCTCAGCCGAGGAGGCGGCACGGGGCCAGACAATAGAGTCGAGGTTCTGCGGCCCGGATTGCTCGGCCCAGAGCGCCTGTTCGCCTGAATTCGTCGTCAACGACCCTGCATGAGCACCATGAGCCAAGGGAACTCACCTCCAAGAACGAGCGGGTATTGAGATTCCGTCAAATTGGCGAGTGGATCAAAGGTGTATGACTAGGGACGTGTGAGTTCTTGAACATGTGACGAAAGTGTGGGACTGCCATGCTCACCTCGGACCACGTCTTGAATGGATCACACCAGCTGTTTCTGTTATCACCAATGGTCCATTAGCCACTTTCGTCCTTGGGGCGCAAAGACTGGCACATGACTTACCCGGTCGGGTCGTCTCCCAACCACTCACCCGCGCCACAATCCTATCCGGGGCAACAGTGAGTAACGAGGGCATCAAAATAAAACGGAAGCACGCGTACGAGATAAAAGTAGTTGGAAGGTACCTGAACAAGGCGATAGCCTAATTCGGCAACGGCGGCAGCATCCTCGGACGAAATCCAGACCCTAGGGGTAATTTTTTAGGGTACATTTTCCCGAGATCAAAGGTGAACACGGACATGATGATGGTCTCGTTGGATAAGGTGAGGTTCCATGTCAGGACCATTTCTTCCCAAACGACGGGCGTCTTGCCCTGAGCGATGAGAGCGCCGTGGGTGCTCTCTGTAAAGGTGGCGAGGGCCTCAGCAAGGGTGGTGTTGGTAGAGTTGAGCTGTTGCTGTGTGAGGGTGTCGTTGACGTAGCAGTTGGTGTTGAGTTCGTCACCGCCGGTGCTAAAGTAGGACGAAGGGAGGGTGGAGGCGATGCTGCTCAACAGGGAGGTGGTGAAGTTGACGACCTCGGGGAGGGCAAAGCGGAGTTGTCCTGCGGGGGGCTCGTTGGCGTAGGTGGACCAAGGGGTGGCATCGAAACAGGCGACGTAGTCTGGATATGTCTCGCCAATGATGGCGGTGTGACCTGGGGTATCGATTTCCTGTAAATCATCAAGTGAGCTGAGAGTCATCGTCTATTGAAGTGCTGTCGCGCCCACCATGAGAACGTCAATCCCGCGCTGTAAGAACAAGGATGAGTGACGTAAGAACGGAAGGGGAAAAGGGAACATGAACACACGGCAGCAGCATATTGAACGATGTATTCCACGTCGCTCGCGCTGTAAGTCTCGTCTGGAGAGTAGGCGCCGTTGGTTGCGAGCTGAGGGTACTGGGCGACCTCGAGGGGGAAGCTCTGGCTGTCGGTGATGTGCCAATGGAAGGTGTTGATCTTGACCCAGCTCATAGCGTCGAGGGTCCTAAGCAAGTCAGTGAGGGGGAAGCTAGACAAGGTGAGGTCAGTGCGACGCATTGAACGCGACGACGTAATACGCACAAGTTGCGGGAAGTGTCTAACGCGAATCCACGGAAGGGCTGTTGGCAGAGTCGCGTCAGCGCAATGGGCATCGGGTCAGATACGCACGTAGGCAGGGGTATCAGTGATGGCAATGGGTGCCTCAAGGGTGTACGTCTGTGTGCCATAGTAGTACCAGAGCTGACCAAAGGTCGTGAGGCCGCGGTAGAGACCGAGGGTGGAGTTGGCGGTGAGGGTGGCGGGGGAACCGTTTGCGGGGATGGTGAGAACGTATTCTTCGCTGCGGGTGCCGAGAGGCTTGACAGCCTCAGATGAGATACTGTCGACGGTCGCGCCGGGTGCGAGGGAAAGCGAGAGGGAGGAGAGTGTCGACGCGCCTTGAAGGGCAGTAGTGTCGTTTGCGCCGCGACCGACGACGAGACGACCGAGCTTGTCGTTCTGGAGGTAGTACAGAGCCTGCTGAACGGCGTCGTTGAGATCGCCGGGTGTGTTGTCGAGGGCGATATCAAAGTAGAACGCGTCGCTGAGGATGAGCGGGGACGAGCCGGTGTCGAGAGCGGTGGGGATGGGCCACAGCGCGACGGCCGTGCGGACGAAGCCGAGAGTGAGAGCGAGAACGAGGAACCGAGCAGACAGTAACATAGTATACTACTCTCCTTGAACTATGTAACTCTAGAACAGTTTATTATATATGTAGATTCACCCAAACAGTCGTCCGATACAATTCTCCGCTTCACACCGGCATTGCGCATAAACAGCGTGTTCCCGCACATCCTCCGAAGCACCGTCAGCACGCGCTGCCTCAATCTCCTCCCGCTTCTCCTGAAAGAAAACACATCTCAGCATCCACGCCACACCTCCACTAGTACCACACTCACCTCGATATCCCCATAGTACGAGAAACAGAGCTCCTCCCACGGTTCCACGTCCCGGATCGTAAACACCGCCAACAACGGCTTGTTGACGTCCGCGTCCTCAGTGTAGCACGCAAAAATCTTGCAGTTTGGATCGCAGCTGTGGTTCTACACGGCCCCCGTTCAGTCCAGAGTCTCCCGCGAATGCCATAGCCGACAACTCGTACTCACCAGAAACCGTGTAAACTGTCCTCGTGACACAATCGCTATCAGTCCCAACCTCGTCTCGATCGAGTCACACTCACGTTGCCCGCGTGGTACGCATCTACCACGTACAGATTCTCCCACTCGTCCGGATTCTCCATCCCGAGCTTCAGGTGGTGAAAGTCGATCGAAAACAGGTACGTCCGTCCGTACAGGTCATAATACCTGTCACATGTCGTCATCCGTCCATGCCTTGCTCCGTCTCCATCTCCATTCCACGTACCTGCCGCGCGCTTCGCCTTCTTGTTCCGTTAATAGCTCTCCCGCGTAGATTCCAATGTACGATCCCTTTGGTATCTTTTTGTTCCCGGCAACCACCCCTGTCGACTACGTCACCGATATCCTTGCAATCAAATAAAATCACTCACCCCATCCCTTATGAATCGTCCTTGCAATGTGCACCGGCCACTTGCGCCCGTTTTGCACCACCTGTAAACCTAGTCGTCAGCCGTCCCTCCCCTTCGAATAAACCATATCACCCACCCGGTTTGGACAGTCCTCGTCGCATGAGCAAAACTGGCTGCACTCAAAGATCGGACTCTCCACCCGCTGCAGGATCCCCCTCTGGTCATATACGAACGGCGATCCCGGCCACGTCCGCGGTATCAGCTGATCATCAATGTACGGCTGCACCCACCGCAATTGTCGCTGCGCACACGCGCACGTGCCCGACTTGGGGTTACACCGTCCCACGCACCCACATCCCTCCAACCCTTTCACGTCCGGCGGCGGAACCCCTTCCCCATACCACATCTCATTCGAATAATGAAATTCCCAACGCGGCGTCACCTCCTCCCCAATCTCGTTGTCAAAGATCTCGACCGCAGGCGCGTTCGGTTCAATCACCATCGATTCACGAATGTGTGCCTCGAATATCTTCCGCGCCACCTCCGAATTCCGGAACGGCGCAGGCTGCGCGTTCATGTGGTCTTGCAACGAATGCGGAATGTCTTTCCCCTTCTTGTACTTGGGCGGACGCTTCCTCACATCCGCCACATACGAAGCCCACGTGATCGCAGGGCGCCCACCGATCTTCTTGTGCGTCGAGCCCCCATTCTTCGGCCGATTACCGATCGATGTAGGATGTTGAGCACGGTCAGGCTGGTCGGCAGACCGTCGTTTTCTCGGACGTCCCCGCTTTGGACGAACTGATAGGGACGTGCTAGACGCTGTCCTACTGCTATCAGCCGAACTACTGGGCACGGCCTCCGGCTGTGCGACATGAGCACGAGATAGCTTCTCAACATGATCGACCACCCACCTCAGAGTCGCATCTCCCAGGGACAGTCAGAAGAGTATGGCACTCGTCCGTCGAGTCTGCAACTCCATTCGAGCGTCGTTGATGAGCGTGGCCATGGGAAACGTCTTCAGGGGCTGCCGACGTACAAAGTAGCTCGACAGCATCCTCCTCGGGGAGAACAAGATCAGGCGTTGTCGAATGTGACGGGGTTTCGACGGGGTGTGCATCCGGTGTGACGTGTTCTGTGCTCGTGTTCTGTAGGATATATTGCATGTGAGATCCTCCAGTCAATATTAACGCATAACATACCACAACATTGCCGTTTGTCAAAGGCTCCTCTGATACATTAGCGTCCGAGACCTTGGCGGATGAATCAGGCTGGTCGACAGTATACATCATCGCCAAAGAATAAATGAGCAAGTACATCAACGTACCATTCCGTGCGGGGCAGGTCCGTCCGCAACGACCTCCTTCGCATCCAAACCGTCAGCGACGCCAAGGAACAGAGCATACGCGCGAATCGCACCTCAATCACCATCGGCTCTGGCACCGCTTCTTCCGCGATCACCTCCTCTTCCACCGCATCGGTATCTTGCCACGATAAATGCACTGACGCGAGCTCCAACAACGAATCTGTTGCGTCCACCTCGCCATTGACCATCTCCTCGTCCACGCGCTCCGAATCGCCCATATCCGCTGCATTTACAGAGGGCTCATCGACCTCCATCGCACCGTCATCCTCTTGCGTGACACCCATCGCGTGCGTATCTTCAACTTGTCTGTCCTTCTCAACGTCCGCCCCGGGCGTCGCACCCACGACCGCAACCGGAATTGAGATCACCTCGGGCACCGCAGCCGATGACGATGGCAAAGACACCCCTCCCGCCTCTGAAAACAACGGTGGAGGCGGTCGCGCGTCATCCACTCCTTTCTCCGTCTCCGCATCACCACCGTTTCCAGAACCAACGCGCAACCCGTCCGTCTTCCTTGGTGTATGCCGCACGATACATGCCTCGAACGCCGCCGATACCCGTCTTGCTTGCTGCGACCCACTCGGGGCCCTGGGCCGCTGAGATCCTGACCAGAATGCGCACGCGCTTGTGGACTCTTTGCCTTTCCCCTTGCCATAATGTTCTCGCTGTCCTCCGTCTTCGTGGTTCTGAAGCTGTGACCGCACTGGAGAAATGAATGCTTCGAACGGCACCAACGACACAGTTTGTCTTCTCGCCCTCGAACCGCGCGAAGACGCACTCGAACCCGAGCCAGACATAGACATTGGCGTACTGCACGCACCACGCTTCTCGCGCGTTCCCTCGCAAGGCGACGAAGAGTGGCTGGAGTCCTTGCCATTCCCGGCGGGCGGCACGCGTGTCATCGTATAACGATCAGTATCACTCGTAAGCCGAGCAGGCTGACTCGCAGACACGTTCCGTTTCGCCAACAGCGCCCGAATATTGTTCAAACTCGGCGTCGGTGTCGGCGGTTGTGCTTGTGCCTCTGTACGCGATTGTGAAGACGCCGACCTCACTGACGCCTGTCGGATCGGTGTGTGCATCTCCTTGTCTCCTTGGTTCGCGCTCTGTACGGCGTGCTCGGCTGAAAAATCAATAAGGGATCCTACGTCAGGAACGAGAGTCAAACGGTATCGTTGAAACGACGCACCTGCATGATCAGCCATGCTATGCTCTCGAGCAAGTTCCTGCTTGTCCTTTACCGCTTGCAGTTGTTCCTGGCGCACCTCGTTGAGCACGTCGATCAGAGACATGGGGGCGCTCGGGCGGGGTACACGTGGAGGCGCGATGAATGGGCGAGCGGGCGAGCCAGAAACGGGTTGAGTTGCCGGAGGGGGTCGAATCGGCGTCGCTTGTACGAATGATGGAACGGGCTGAGTGGACGGTGGTGGTGGTGGATCTTCGCTTCCAGTGATGCTGGTCGAAAGTTGAACATGCGTTGTCGAAGACTGATCCGGTGTATTGGCCACCATCATGGGTTCCATTGGTTGTTGCAATGACAGTGGGGTCGGAACGACCGCCCTGGACGCCGTTGACGCAGCAATATCGTCCTGCATAGGAACGTCCCCATCATGGTCCTCGCCAGCGGTCGAGAAAGCCTTCGCGGGCGCAGATACACCGCCAGACGCGCTTTTCTCCCCTGCCTTCTGTCTCTGCTCCACATTCACGGGCCGTTTACCAGAGGGCCGCGGCACCCCATTCAACGCTCGTGAAAAGAAAGAGTTTTCCCCTGCTTCCGGCCTAAGCGGGCGTTTGAATCGTTTTCCTTTGTACGACGAGATATCCGGCATCACCAGGGTCCTTGCGCACCCGAGTGGCTGCGATGCGGTTGGATGCGGGCCTGTTGACGGCTCGGCCAAGAGCATCAAATCTGACAAGACGAACTGCTGCGCGGTTGCGGACTTCGCCACTACAGGCTGAGACGACGTGCTTGGACGCACGATCGAAGCAACTCGCTCGCCATCCTCACCCGCCTCACGGCGGCTCTCCTCGATTTCTCCGCTTTCTGGCGTCTCCGGGCTGAGCGTAGGGCGCGGGGCCACCTCGCCTTCTTCGAGTTGCATGCGCACGCCGACGTTGGCACCGTCCTTGCTCGGCAAATCCACGCGCATAGACGCGTCCACATCACCCGCCGCCACACTCTCCACCGTCCTCACTATCCCCTCAGCACCATCCCTGTGTCCACCGGAAAGTGCATTGTCGCCCATTTCCATCTGGTCTATCTCCCCTCCCAACTGATCTGTATTCACGTACGAATCGAACAAAGCATCATGCGCCACCGCATCTTCGCCTCTCTCTGGAGCGCTCATGTCCGCATCCCCACCATGGTTAGCCTTGGAACCTGACACTGGTAACGTTGCCAACGAAGGCGCAATGTCAAGATCATCCCAAGGGCCATTCTGGTTGCCGTCATCGTCACCAGCATCGAAATCGAATGAATGGTCAAAGCCATCGGGTTGTGGATCGTAGGAAGGAGGTGGACTCGGTGAGGGGTTGGGGAGCTGTGGACGAGCCGACGTAGGTACACCATTAGGAATAGAAACTGTAGCTGGAGCCTGTGCTGGAGCCGGAGCTGGTACCCTTGCACGTTTGGGCACGGTTGGCGGCGCTGTCGTCGGTACTGTTTTAGGTCTAGAGAGAGATGATGGTGCCTGCTGAGCAGACGGACGTGACGGCAGAACCTCCCGATTCGCGCCTGGCCTTGGAGGCGGCGCAGCTGCACGATTCGACCCAACGTCCACTTCATCGTCGCTATCCGAAAGTGAAATCACCTCGGCATCCGCGGGAGGCGGCGCCCGCGGCCGGTTTTCCCTCCCCTGCGTCGCTCTCTTTGGCTTCTGCGTCGTTGGGATGACATAGTCATCGGAACCGCTCGTGAGAATGATTGGATCGTCCTGGTTCGCCGAAGCGCTAGGTCGGGAATCGATGCGTGTTTTAGAAGGCGGTTGAGTGGGGCGAAGAGGCGTCAAGTCGCTCGAATCAGTCAGTTCGATGGTGCTATTTGCCAGTCGTTCTTTGGCCTTGTGTAGTGGACGGCTGCATGCAGTTTCTATATCATAATTGGTGCGTTTTTCTATAGAGTATGTGAGGTTTGGACGTGTTTGGATGTAAATGAGAGGACATACGTTTGTACTTGGGTTTGGGACGCGTCCACCCGCGCGATGCGTCGCTCGGAGCGCCTGTATGTCCGAGATAGGGAGACCAGCAAGAGGATCACGCGAACACGATCAACGAAAAAATCAGAAAGAAAAGGAAAACAGCGACGCACTCGCTTCTTGTGCCTGCTTCAACAAATTCGCCGTCGTCACTTTGTGCACGTTCTTTGGCTGCACCGTGCGCTTGCGCGCCGTCGTCGCGTCTTCTCGTCGACCCCTTTCCACTCTTTCTCTCTTTTCCTTTTCCATTTTTTCTCGTGCATCGAGCTTCCGAACAGACTGCGAAAGTGTCCTCGGGAACTCCGATGTAGACGTCCCGCCGCTCCCATCCGGGCTCTCAGCTCGCGGCGGCCCTCTGCGTATCGGGGAAAGAGGTAGTTTTTGTTGAGCAGGCTGCGTCAGCGAAAAAGCCACATGGCGATGGCGCGTGGCGCCACTCAACGGCGAGGACAAGGACGGCGGCAGACGGGAAGCAGAAGCAGAAGCAGAACCTGCGTTTATGCTCCCGCTCCCGCTCGCTCCCCCTCCCAGATCTAACCGTGGCACCTTGTGAGGTTTGCGCGCGACCAGCGACGCCCCGTCCGTTGGCGCCTTGCGTTTTGAAATAGGAGGCCGGACGCCGCGAGGCTCTGACTCGTGTTCTGCTTCGTCGTCGCCCATGGCCACGTCGTTGGGGTCGATGTCGACGTCTGAATAGTGGAAGCTTGTTTGTGACGTGGGGGGGCTGCTGGATGCGGGATCTGTGATATGATGGTGGTATTAATGAAGATGGATTGAGCAAAGTTGAAGGCGAGCCGAGTTTTCGATGACACATACTAGAAAGAGTGGCCCAAGTCGGACCCGGGGAAACCCCCTGTTGTCCAAATGCCATGCGTGCTCCTCGCGTTCAGTAAC
Source organism: Leccinum subgranulosum (assembly GCA_038091575.1). Classification (NCBI taxonomy): domain Eukaryota; kingdom Fungi; phylum Basidiomycota; class Agaricomycetes; order Boletales; family Boletaceae; genus Leccinum; species Leccinum subgranulosum. Next base: position 54,561 of record JBBPOS010000010.1, on the reverse strand, counting down.
AAAGGTCGAAGTAAGTACAAAAGCGAATCTAATTGACATTTATTACACGCGGCGCGGGCTGCCGCGCATCTGTAGATCAAGTTGGTTCGTCTGTCCAAACAGGGCAGTACTTCTACCCTTTCATGGCGGACACTAACCATCAAGAAAATTGTACATAGATACTTCAATGGGTAACAAGTAACTCGATCGATATCGTCCATAGTATTACTAGTCCGAAACCACACGACGAGGTGTGTTATAACACACCTCCGCATTGCAGTGGCCTACTCTCCTGCAAACAGACGCACGAGCAAATAAGCAGCCGAGCCAAGGAAACGGATGACTATGTGGGGTTTTTAATACTCTTCAACGATCATAGGCATGATCTCTTACATGCTAGTCCTGCGACGGAGAACAAGATAAAGGACATGTAACCGTTCACCGCTGTTGATGCGCCACCGCTCCCTGCCTTGGGTGTCGCAGAACTAGATCAAACACGACGATGAACTCATGCAAATAGCAGCAAAGTATAACCCTTACACGACAACGGCGGCTAGTAGAGCCTACATGGAACCGTCAGCAAACGATGCCTGCCATACGCAAGAGACGAAAAACAAACATTGCTCAACGTCCAAATCATCAATACCTATAACCAGCATCAAAGAGTAAACCACGTTCTCAACAGTACAAGCCACACTGACTCACGTTCGTTCGGAATGTTTTGTAGTAATCCTCTTGGTGCGTCGCCGGATCCACTTTCTTCTCTTCTTTCGGCGGTTTCGTAGACAACACGTGTATCGCGTCTTCGTAAGCAGCATTGATATCCGTCTCCGCGGTAGGTACGGCGACCTCTACCTCGTTCTTGTTCGCACCTTTACTGACAGAAACAACTCCGAGGTCAGTGGAAACCTTGTTGTCGCCTTTTGTGCCCCATGAGACGTCGTGCACGTTGGCAAACTGACAAGATATCTGAGTGACACATTTCAGGCAAATAAATGGATAGAACGCACAGCGTATACGTTCAAGACCGCGATATATGACGGGGCCATCAAAAGGTATTGAAGGAATGAGGTGATCATGTGCCATGGTTCAAACTACAGCTGCTGTCAGTTGTTACCGTATCATGAATCAAATATGGGCGCACGAATAAGAGAGACGATATAATATATAGTCCCAGCGTAGCCGCCAGAGAGAGGACAATGTTTCGGAAAATCGAGTTCGTAAAGAAATCGCTGGCTTGAATGGCCCGACCCTCTGATTGAGCAACACCCTCGACACCCTTGTAGGCAAGAAGGAACGCCGAGACCTATGACACAAGTCAACACGAATTCGGCAGAATAGGATACCAGTGCGGAACGGACAGTCATGTAAATCGTGATTAAAGCGAACCCAACGAAAGCCAGAGTGTATGCCCACTTTGCACCCTGCGGTCGATTACCAAGGGAAAGCAGGAAGCAGGTGATAAGTAGGCCCAGATAAAAATAATTGAGAACAAGATTGACGTAATGCACACTGGATATGTAGTCCTCCAGTGCGTTCGTGAGGATAACAAAGGCGATGTAATAGTTGCCCTGTATATGATCCGTGTCACCATAAGCATTAAAAAGTAGAGAGAACAGACGTACGAGAGAGAACCAGGAGAATATCAAGTTATAACATTGATAGACCATTTCGATATGGATCCAAAACTTGCGAAGGAAGGTATGTGACGAGCGATAGATATAATGGAAGTGAAAGGTACTGTGGACCGCGGCGAAGAATGAACCGTTGAGCCAACGCCGACGTTGCGATATCAACTCTGGAACCTGATCGGGAACATCGGTAATAGCATACGCAGACTTGACATAGTGCAGGATCCATGAGCCTCCACGCTTCGAGACCAACTCCCAGCATAATATCTGACATATCTATGAATAATTGAATCATGACAAGCTGGCCCACTTACCCGATCCTCGGCAAGATACATGTTGGCAGTGAAAATGTCTGCGCCAGCGCCATGCATCTTCTCTCCCAAAAAGTACTTGTGCAACGGACCCTCTCCCTTGGCGTCGTTTTGCAGGGCGATGTACCGATATGCGCTGAAAGCACCAGGCAGCACTGTGATATACCCAAACACGCTCTCCAGAGGTTTATCCAGGATATTGGACATCTTGTACTCGAAGTTTTGTGCTGCAACAAGCGGATTCAAGAGGTACTGTCCATACTTACCCTTGAGTGCCACAATCTCTCCGCAAGCACCGCCGACGTTGGAATTGATATCAAATGCTTTCCAGAGATGGTATATGGAAGTAGGTCCGGGCATCGTTCCAACGTCGAGCAGTACACAGACATTGGGTTGGAGGATGGGACCAAAAGCGTTAAAGAACCAGCGGTGCGAATTAATTTTCTTCTGGTTATTTTCCTTCAGGCAAAAAATAAGCTGAACGGGAATTACACCCTTCTCAGCACCCTCAATCTTCATCGAAGGCGTGACAGAGACTGTATCGTGTCAGTATATGTCCTGGGCAGTACGCGTGCGGGCTTACTCTGAGTGGTATACTCGTAGATGTGAGCTGTCACGGGTCTCCCATTCACGATGTTCTTGTGTCTCATTAGTGAAGCCCAGAAGACCAACGGACACACATACCTTGGCTATTCCGTCTTGATACGCACCCATCGTAGCAATGACACTCAGGGTCCGCGAGTTGATCTTTCGACGTCCATCACTGACGATGCACACCACGACCTTTTTCCACCCATCCTTACCCCAAGTCTTACTCCGGTCCCGTTTACAGAGATGAGCGATGTTCTTGATGACGCCATGCATCGATCTGCAAAACAACTCCTCGTCCTCGTTGTACATTGTCATAACGATAAACAATTCCGTGCGTCGGGGCGGGTCATAATGAACCTGCCTCAAAGTGAACCCAGTATCCTTGAAGTCGTTAGGATCGCACGTCGCCGCGGAATACCGCATGTGCGTAAATTCGCGTTCGTTGCGCAAGGCACACATGTCGAGTAATTTCGAGGGTACAGCAGAGTCGAGGACGAAGTTGCCATGGAAAAGCTCGACTTTTTTGAGTGTCTTGTACCGCCGTGCAACGCGTTGTGGTATCCTTCCGTACCGGATGTTGCTTTCGGGTGGGAGGTCGTCGGCATCTACGACTTCGTAGCCACTGGTCAAGGTGGAACGCGAGTGGTGCTCCCCTCTCTGTAGCAGTGGCATATCCCCTGTGTCTATGTCGTCTTCTTGGCCGTGATACGAGGCTTGTCCAAATTGCGACTGCGGACGGGGAGCAGGAGTATATGACTGTTGACCATCATATGGGTTGCACGGTGAGCTTGGGTAATGGTGCGGTGGAAAGAACACTTACTGGTGGAACGACAGAGTATGTTTCTTGGAGGGGATAGGCCTCTTGGTGCTGCTGCTGGTGGAATGGGTCGGGCAGCTGGACCTCTGCAGCATTCTGGAAAGGATCTGGGAGGTGATAGGGCTGGTTGGTATCGTGCTGATCTGCCTCGTATCTTGCTGGATATTGGGACTCATACTGGGGGTATTGCGAACCGTGCTGATCAAACGGGTTTGGGTTGTATCCGTCGTTATAATGGCTATATCGTGCCTCGTCCGCCTGTGTGTCGTTTGTTGAACCCTCGCAGACAATCAACAGAGATTTTCCCTCACCTCTGGGTATCTCGACATGTTTGTGCGTACTACGAGGTCGGGGGCGCAGCAAGAGTGGTGTTTTTATAACTAGGGCGAAAGGCACACCTATGGTGGCTGTACTCTCACAACTCATCGTCCGCAGCTACAGCAAACAGCCTTGCACCGACCTTGAAACAAAGCGAGTACTATCCAAATTATTCGTGACCATAGTGAAATCAATATCGGATACCACCAAGCTTCGATTCTACCTCTACCAGACTTACGCTTCTTGCGCACAAGAAGTGCCTACAGGGCGGGTGAACTCCGGGATGAGCGACATCTTGACGAGGTTGAGACCCACGACAAGTCCAGGTGACCGAGCCTCGAGGAGTACGCGACGCGGATGACGACATCGACGAGTCCAACATCACATAAGGCGCTATGTCTGCACGAGCGCTTGGTCTGGATAGTCGTGATCGAACAGGCGTACCTCTTGCTCCCAGGTAGCCCTTCGGAACCCGGCGAACCCACCGAAGGGGTAAACGACGACCACGAACAAACGAGGCAGGCATTAGCGTACGTCCGCCTACGCCGCTCAACGTCTGCTTGCGATGCCCTCCTCCTTCTCCTCACGCCCATCTTCCACCCATTCAAGTTGCTCTCCCCACCTCGCCCTGTCGTCAACTCCCTTGCCGCATCGAGTATGGCATGCAGCGACTGCCGCGCGTGCCCTCGTTCCGTTGAGACGACGGTCACTGCACGTCGTACCCTTCATCTGGTTCGGTTCGTTCACCCCCTCACCCTCAGTGCCCCACCCTCGCCATCTCGCCCCTCCCGCGCACCCTGCCCAGTGCCATCGCCATTCCAGCCCATGCAGCGGGGCCATGTCCGACAGCGGTGCTGAACGATCCGCTAGCCGTTGCTGCCGAAACTCTCACCACCAGATACGCTCACCAGTAGGCATGCCATCGCTGTCACGCTTTGTGCACAACAAGATATTTCGGGAGTTGTATGATCCCCACAGTGATCCTAACACGATCACTGTGGAGATTAGCAAGGCGAGACTGCCCGCCGCTTAACCGTTATGCCAATACTGAATGCTTAGCGCTTAGCATTCAGTATCGCAGGCAGTAGTATGTATTCTAGTTACGGGTAGTAACTAGGTAAGCTGTAGGCTTAGTACAAGAGATCGTCGATCATTATTGATTAGCCGCATCTCGAACTTAGTTTGAAACCGTCTAGTAGTCATATTCTCAAGTCTACCTAGACTAGTAAGTTACTATATACAACTCGCAGGTTACTAATTAAGTTACCTGTTCGACCTGCAGGTCCTCAGGCTAATACTACCCGAGTCGGGTATGGTCATCGTTGCGACATATCATACTTACCCAAACCCGGGTAGCAACCAGGTACCTATTCGCAACGACCTCCGAAACACGTCAAACAGCTGATTCAGAGTGTGTATCATATAATTTTGGGGGGTTTTTTTTTGGCTGTGATCTAGTAGGTACTATATTGCCCCAAGCCTTGACACTTATAATAGAAGTTATAGTACACAACCGAATATGCCTGACCAACGAGACGCCCGGAGATGAATACATTCCAAAAAACTGGCGCTGATCAATCATATATCCATAGGTTTGGGCTGGAGATTGTGGTGTTGAGTGAGCTAGACACCATTACTCCCTGTCATTTAAAATTTTACAGCACAGTACTAGTACTGTACTACTTGCGGAGCACGTGGTTTATCTAGCGTACTATCTCCGAGTCGTTCAACTTCCTTCAAGGCAGCCTGGCATCATCTGATTCATCATGATACAGACATAGTACATCACATGATACATTTCTCAATCCGAATCTGTTTGATACTCAGTACCTCAGTACAGTGCATGATTTACCCAACCAAGCAAGATGGCGAACGCAAAATGAAGAGAAACCTTTCATCCGCAAGACAAGTGCACCATTTCTGTCCAAGTATACTAGCGTCGTCATGGTCGCGAGTTGAGGAATGGTAGGTCTTTGACTTGCCCACCCTTACATGAAACAGGTGCTATTGACAGTTGCCTATTCTTGCATCATGTATGTAGCAGGAGTTTAACACTGTTTGGGAAATGGAAGGACGTCGTCGTCAACATGAAATCTGAATCAAGATAAATACCACAATCATTGCGTCGTTCGCACCTGTATCATTATCATCTATCTCCAATGAAGGCCTTGTCGAGGCTGGCGGCATTCTTCTATCTTTCTCTCTCATTTCAGTTCGCTCACAGTCTTTCCTCGACTTACTCTGCATGCCAGACTCAAAAATCTTCCGGGGAATCAGCTCTTGTGGGATGCCCTGAAGGAACCCTCTATGTTTCGCCCACTGATTCGAATGCAAAATTCACCAAAGTCCAGGATGCTATCAATTCCCTGTAAGCTTTATTGTCCTGAAATCCCTCGACTTGAAGACAACTTGACCTGCATGCTTCAGCCCAGAATCGGGTGACGCTGTCATTCTCATCGGCGAAGGAGATTACTCAGAAGCTATCAATGTGGCCCGTTCTGCACCACTCACGCTATTAGTGAGACGATTCCGTGCAATGCTGTTGTCGAAACTCACGCATTGTCCAGGGTCAATTAAACCCGTCGACCGCCTCCAATGGGAACGCTTCCCAACGCAATATTGTTCGGATATGGAACGAGCAGTGTGCTCACGACGGCGTTACAGATGAGATGACTGCAACGCTGACTGTGGCCCCTGCCGAATATCAATCCTTTGGAAACGTCGACTTCAGGGCTTACGACATCAACTTTGACAATAATGGTGTCAGTAATCCTGGAACACATAATGCTGCAGTCATTGAATTTCTCGTAGTGTGCTTCTTCTGCCTCTCCAGCCCTCGTCACCCAGTTCACATATTCGAACGTATCATTCTACGGGTGCACCTTTGCCAGTTATCAAGATACATGGTATACTGGGTATGGTGCGAATTCGTATGTCGTGGATAGCATCATATATGGACAAACTGACTGTAAGTGCTTTTACTTTCATTCCGTGTCTAATCCTTTGATCGCGTATGCCAGACCTCTTCGGGTATGGAACCGGGTAGGTTTTGCGATATTTAAATCCTAGAGTTCCAGCCGATTACTTTTTTCCAGCTGGTTTCAATCAGTGACTCTTGCAAATCGTGGATGTGGAGGCGGTATTACTGCCTGGCAGGGGACATCCGGTACAAACAATGGTGTGTACATCGTTGACTCGAACATCATACGCGTAAGTCCTCGACGTTACCGGTGCGACGCTGGTCTTGAGTGTTTTGTCAGTCACCGGATGCACCACCATCGACCGTAACCACGAATAACTGCTACCTTGGTAAATGAAAATTCTCTTTCTGCGGTATGTTGGCTTATCGTTTCCTAGGGCGCCCGTGGAACGAGTACGCTGTCGCAGTCTATGTCCGGAACTATATGGACGATAGCATTGCACCCGCTGGATTTCGCCCATGGGATGTGGGAGGGTAGGTTCATTCTCCACCCTCTGTGACCTGCTGTCCTTTACTGAATCTTCACGCACATCATGGACAGTTCGATACCCAGTACAACGTACTTCGCCGAGTTCGACTCATCTGGTGGACATTTTTTCGCTCTATAATGATTTACACTAATCATGATATGATATAGGTCCTGGTGGAGACACGTCCGCTCGGGTTACGCAGGATCACATCCTAAGTTCTGCGCAAGCGGGTCAATATACGATCCAACAGGTGTTCGGCACCCAATCGTGGATTGACCTTGAATATCAGAGTTCTTGATAATTAAGATGTTTATACTGGCATCGACTAGCTTCATGCATTGCGCAAGAGTCAGAGACTCGTGTACCACACTGGCAGGCTCAGTTGATCATGGGTACCATCAGTAGCTATCATGATAATTGTCGTTTACAGTTGGATGGTGAGCGCTTGAGCACCATTCTTATTAAATCGGATTCAGGGCCGGTATTGTCGGAAGTACAGCATCTCAGACTCTGGGCTCCGAGGACCGAAAAGCGCCCCTAGCTTACTTACTCTAACGCAACCAAAGCACTTGGGCTTGACGAGTCGTTGGCATACCTTTGTAACATTGAATTCACCGGAGAGATTCACCTTGTGAAAATGCAATCACATGTGCCGTCACGCTCGTCGTCCAGAATCCAAGTTCAACCAGTCGAAGACTTTGAAACGTCATGTTCCATGATAGTATCGACAATTATGGAAGTATGCACTCATCACCCTTTCCAAGAATAGTAAAACGTGGGCGTGCGACGACGCGCAGATGTTATGAAGAAGCTCATCAGACTTTCCATGTATGGCAATCAAGTTTTACATCAGGGAAGTCAGTGACAAGTAGATGTTCAGTTCCAGTGCACCAAGATTATCCATAAAAGTCAACTTTTCTCATCTTCCTCATCTCGTCCGTGACCGTAATAGCCCCTTGTACATGCATCGTCGTTGGTCCGTCGAGAGAATATCTATACATATGGTCATAACTCCGAGTCCTCATCATCCTTAGTTACCATATTGGGGTTATCCCAACTGTAACTGCTGATCGATCATACAGTGCACAATTCACTTCGAACACACGTGTCCCGACACAGAATGTTGCGGATTTGAGCATCAACAAGATACTTAAGGGTGCAACAACCATGCACCACCTACCAATCAACCGCACTCAACCACAACTGCATACTCACCTTTTCCGCCTTTCCTCCCACCCAAATATCCATTTCAACCATGTCCGAGATTGTGATCAATTGGATACGCAAGCTTTCCTTGTACAACATGATGCAAGCATCGCATGATTTCGAGGACGTCAAAGCAGCTTTAGACGTCAGAATTGACAGGTCGACAGAACTGGTCAGTATCTGAATGCCAAGTCTATACTCCTTTGAGTCTCACCTTTGTTTCAATCCGATGCAGTTTCGCAGCTGCTTCGCGTAAGAGGCCACTGTCCTTTCTCCACGACTATCCAGACTAACGGCTCGTAGCATTCATCTCAGCAGTGGGGACTGCTTCTTCATGCCGATCACGCTCTTCTTCCTGGCATTGGCAGAGAGCATTCACCATGGTTACGGAAGACTATCACCTACCGAGCTCAAGGTATTGGTCCTGCAATTGATAGTGATCATATCTTTGACGTTGCTCTGTCGATGTAGGAACTCGCTGAGCGTATCGGCTACGTGACGTTTGCCTTGCTCTTTGCCTTGCTCCTTGCCGCACTCGATGTTGGGTTCGTCGTCGTCCGTGTCGTAGCATTCGTTGCGCTGTCTGGATCCCCGGCACTTGCCGCGAGCCTCGCCATCGTCAGCATGTCGCCTTTGGCCGTCTTCCTGATACTGGTCTATACTGCGAGAGCGGGAGGCGTGAGTCCGCCGGACAAGGAAAGTCATCGGGGAGCGTAGTGGATGAGGCTAGAGATTGGTGCGTATGCTTCGTAGATACCCGAGACCGCTGTCCGTGGAAGTCGATGTTAGTATGTGATCCGAACATCTGCTTGCCCTTGGATCAGATTTCTGGTTGGCTACGAATCATATCTTCATCGTCTCATTGTCTGCACTCTGAGCAGAACTCGACCAACGATATGTTGCGACTCCAAACGTCGCCGTCGAGTAAGTTCTCGGGAATGGCACAACCTCAGAAGGGGACTCGGTAGTACACACTAGTAGGGTGGCGCGTGCCAGTTATCTTGCGTCGGATCGATGATCCTCGATGTGCTCGACTGCTCGTGAGCTGAACCTGGGTGCCAGTGTGAGGTACTTACGCTCTCGCTGATGTGACCAGCCGACGGTCGACCTGGCCTGGCAGTGCTATTCTTGGAGTTGCGTTGTGCGGACTAATGCTACACAGCCGCCGCCTTCGGCCCGACCCCCGCTTGCAGCGTCTTCTTCTGAAGCTAAAAAAGAGTTGGATCCAACCATCGTTACATATGTAACAGACCAGGAACATAAATACCAATAGAATACCTTCCGATCAAAGAGCAAACGACGAACTGTTGCTACAACAAACAAATGCCTCCAACGTCGCCTCGAGTCCATGACGCTCGTAGTGGTATAGTGCAACGAGACAAAAAAGGGAGAGAACGAAACAATAAAAAAGCACAGCCCAGTCCTAAAGAATGCCGACATCTTACAACTCACAGAAAACCGCTATCGGTCAGCCACTTGGCCAGCTTTTCTTCGTCCTTTTCCCTTGGCTCTCTCTCCAAACTCAGTTTCCAGAATATCTCGCTGGCGTCGTGATCACCGAATTGTTTAAGGGCCTCGTCGACAAAGACGAGGACGGAGGGAAGCGGATGGAAGTTGTGTGGTTGGGTTTGCCACCGCTGAAGATCCTGTATGACCTCAGATGATTTCTGGCGCTTACGAAAGTTGATGAGGTCGCCTGGGAGCATGTCTTTGCTTCCGTCTTGTATGTGGGTGAGCGCAGTTAGGAATACACCTGGCGGGGAGACGACGCTAAGATACATCACGCCACTCTCACAGCAAGAAACGTACCAACAAACGGAACGCAGGGAGGAGCTACGGTGGCAAGCGAAGTTCGATACTTGTTGTAGTGTTTGTAGGAATTGATGAGTGCCTCGCACGTTTCCAACTGCGACATGTGCCTTGAACTAACTTGCTCCCATGAACGTTTGAGGCGATGAATTGGCGAGGAATTCAATCCTGTGACGATCGCCATCATGGTGGAGAAGTTCTGGATCGCCCTACACCGCTAGAGTGAAATATGCACATGAGCATGCAGACGACGTGAAGTAAAACCACTGACGTCGGCAATGAGGATAAATTGTTTCATAACAGCGGCTCGGCGACGAGGATCGTCCTTACACAGAATGGAATATGTAACCCAATGTGCGATCTGTGGAGGGGTTTAATCATGGAAAATCAAACACTGTATACTTGAATTATAATACCCTATTACTCCTGCGAATAAAATTGGCGACGCCATCGTGATATTCTGTTTTGGATTGCCTCGACCGTTGCAGGCATTCAGAGGGTCTAATCTTTAGGTATAGACGACTCTCGGTGATTGTCAACTGCCTGGCGAGTTCCAAGGGATCTATATCCAGCAACTCTATTCGTTTCGGAACAATAGGTGCGGGTAGAGAGATCATTGCCTGGAGCGTCACTCTTTTAGTGGTCCCTTTGTGCTATTTTGTATATATTCAGTAGAAATTCTATGGAGTAAAGAAAAACAACTAACAGCTCGCTTTATTGCGGCCAACAACTGCTTCGCAGCTGCGATCTTAAGCACGTCATCCCGTGACGCAAACTGTGCCATCCGATCGAGGATTGCCGTATCTTCTTTGTCCAGCAAGTCCTCGTCTTGAACTATCGATTTCATCGTATTGATCACTCTATATAAACAAGTCAAGTTTCCATAATAGACATCATGAAGCATACTCACCGAATGCGTATGATACTTTGTTTATGATATCTCCAATCTTCAAGCTCTGACGGATTCAGGTTGGGAGGCGGTTGAATCCAGAAACGTTCCACAAGGAGATTAAAGAGTTGGTCGAATGTCATGAACGACTTAAACGTCATCAAGAATGCTCTAGTGAAATTCGTATCTAGCCGAGCATGAGCGGGCTAATGTGTCTGCGAACATCGACGACTTGCCTGCATATTCGTGCGCAGTGAGCCTTTCAACCAGAGCTGGAACGGTTCCACCTCGGACAGTGCCGTCTGGGTCAATGAGCACCTCTTCAGGATCATAATGAGGTCGGAGGTACCAAGGCTTCTTTTCAGCCGACAAGGAAATTAGATAGTGTGACGGTGCATCGTCACCAAAGAATGCTATGATTTTATCGGGTCGTGGAGGCAAACGTATTTTCCCCAAAGCTATCAACAAACAGTGAGAAAATAGTGACGGTTTGCAGAAATAAATTGACAATGAACGTACTATCATCATCATCTGACGGAATCCGCGTAATAGGCGCTCGTCTCCCGGGTATGTTTGCGCTGACAGGTAATAGGGGTAGCGGAGGTGAAGTTGGTGAAGGTGAAGGCGGCTCCTCCAGATCTTCTTCGGCATCCTCCAAGGACCTGTTTGGTTCGTCTTCCGTGACATCATACGCCCCGTTATGTTCATAAATAGCTTCCAAAGCTTGGTTCGCTAAGATTGCAGAAACAAGACTGCGCTGCGACATTCGCCATTCGACAGGTGTCTTGTGATACCGTTCTAAGATAGCAGATTGTTCCATCCCGGCACGCAGAAGGCCCTCAAGATTCTGTCGTAATATATTGAGGTTGATGTCAAGGGATGAACTCAAGACCTCCAGCGCGTCGTATGTCGCATCCCGACCTTTCCAAGATTCACAAGGTTCCACTCGTCGGATGCGCTGCGTAGCAACCAGCAGCCCGGCACCGTCGTCGTAGACTGCTTGCGTAGTCGCTTCGAATGAACGGACAAGAAGGCGAGCCTTTTCAACCGTACGCAAATATTGTGCGCCATCGGAAAGCTTGGACTGATCGATGGTTTCGATATCAACGTGTCTGGCGATGTGAATGTCGGAAAGAAACAGAACAAGCGACGACAGCTGCCTGAAAAGCTCTTGAGCGACAGTAGTCACAACCTCGGCTAGGAAATAAAAACGTTGTCAATTGGCGTGTAACAGGATGAAAAGATACAAATACCAGGCTCCGTGGCTCGAAGTGCTTCAGAGAATGCGTACAACTTTTCCTGAGCCCTGGATAGGTGAGTGGCGAACTCGATGAACGTGGCCTCAGTCAAGTTTTGGCGGGGAGCCTCCTCATGATCCTCGATGTCTACCCATCCGAACCCCCTCCAGGTTCCAGCGGTTCCAGCTCCCGGCGTGATGGGACCAGCATGTGAAGCAGTCAAGTAGCCATGCAATCGCTTGGGACCGAGAACACCCTGACTTCGAACTCCTTGTGCTATGGACACAAACTCAATCACCGAGCGCTCTAGTTCCTCGGCATCCGAACTGAGTTGCGAGACATTGTCACTCGCGACCCATGGTCCATCGTTAAGGACTGCACGCGCGGATAAGACGAATTTGGAAAGGGTGGCGACGGCACGACGTTGAGCAGGGACGAGCGGAGTCTGAGACGCGTTGCTCGTTCCATCTGCTTTGTGCTTTCCACCACGATGCGGGAGCGACGGCCCAGAAACGTATAAGAGGTCTCGAATAGCGGTGATGGCAGCACAGATGAGGTTATCGACGATATTTTCGTCCTTGGCAACCCGCGGGACCCCAAATTGCTTGAGGTGGAGAATAACTGAATGTATGCATTGCTGTGTTCGTTGCAAAAGCTCGGATACAGGATCTGGAGTAGGGGGGGCTAACGATCGTTGTATGGTAGACACTGATGGCTGAGAAGACTCTACGAGTGGTAGTTCCTGGCGGTAAGGTGTATCGGACGATGACGTGGATGCTTCGAGGGAAGGGACATCTGGAATGAGCAAGGTATGATTGGTATCCACATGAGAGAGGCTCCTTTTGTGGTGTAAGTAGTCGGAAGCGCTGAAACTGCGATGGCGTAATTGTTCTGCAGGAGAATCGAAGAGGGCATCAGATACATGGTTAAAATGACGGTCCGAAGACGCCAGGTCGGTATTAGCGCGAGGGCGGGTGACGGGCACGCCGCCGTTGTCGAGGGGGAGGGGAAGAGGCTTGACGGGCAGCATTCGAGGGCTGCCTGTGGCCGACAGGGAAGAGGATAGGGATGGGGTATTCATCGCTTCTGGATGTTCGGCTTGTTGAAAGCGGGTCGTAGCGACCGACGGAATGTCGATGGGATTACTGACGGGGAAGATACCGAAATCATTGGCGGTACTGAAACGAGAGCTGGACTGAATGGCGGTCAGACCGACGAGGTCATCGTCATCGGAGTCTCTTGGGAGATCTCGGGAGAGTCTTCCTGTGAGAGTGTTGGCATAGTAGATCTGAATTTCGGCATGAACATCAAGGCACGAGCTGGAGACCAACGCGATACTCCACCTGACCGTCCTGAGCGACCTGAGGGATCCAAAAATCGCTGGACTGGTGCACGGTCGTCGGTTGCGTAGGAGTGGGGATGGCGGGAAGGCCTCTGATGCTTTTGCGCATGGCGGGCGAGCGATGTCGGCGATCGAGATGAGGCTCGGCCATCGCTGTGGTCGATAGCATTCAGGAGGGGCCCATTCGCTCGGTCGTCGTCGCTGTCGTCGTCGTCGTCGTTCTTTGCGGTGTTGCACCGCACTCGGAAGATAGATGACGATTAGTACTTACCCTCAAATTAGATTTCCCACGTCATACTATCTATTACTATCACGTACCATCAGCCATGTCCAAAGCCGCCGTCGACGTTCGTCTCGTCTGTCTCGATGCCCGCATACTAATCTTGACCCTCAAAGATCTCCGGGCTCTCTCCCTCTACCACCGAATCCGAGCTCCATGACTTTTTCAGGTGAGAGAGCGCCTCTGATTATGTGACCCCTCGTTCATCTGTTCGCCAGTTTCTGTGGAAAGTACGTAACAATTCGTTGCGATGCACTAATACATCTCAGAATCATCCAGGATCAATTCCATCGAGTTCAAAGGTGACCAAGGTGAAAAGAGGACCGCGGTCATCGTCTTCGAAAAGCATTCCGCAGCCAACACGGCGCTCATGGTATGCTCCGTTATCCATAGCGATGAACATTGATTCATCCCGATCTAGTTGAACGGAGGCAATCTCAGTGAAAGTACTCTCACCGTCACATCGGAGGTTGAGCACGTCGATAATCATGATGCTGAGGAGCATCACCCACACATCGAGCAATCCGACAAGCCGCGAGCTGGTAGTAAGTCATACCCCCAAGAACCCCTGCTACTTAATCCAGACTACTTGCTTTAGTTGCTGCCGAATATCTTGCCAAAGGTTACCATCTATCCGACCATATTCTCCAGCGTGCCATTGAAATTGATAGTACGTGTACCGCAGAGAGCTAAAGAGAAGCTCTTTTTTAACGATACTTCCAGATAAGCATGGCATCTCCAACAAGTTCCTTTCGTACATGTCCGGTCTCGACAAGAACATCGGACAGCGTGCCCTCGGCGCTAACCAGACCATTTCCAGCAGGGTCCAGTCCACATTGAAGGACGCCCACACTCGCGCAAAGAGCGTCGACGAGCAAAAGGGATACTCGAAGACCGCTCACGAAGTATGTCTCTCTTTGACTTCCCCTTTTCCTCGCTTACGCAGCCGACAAGTATTATTCGAAAGCCCTGGCTTCGCCTCTCGGCCAGTCCATCCTGACCTTCTACACTAGCACCTCCAAGCAGGTTCGCGACATTCACGAAGAGGCGATCCGTATCAAACAGCACAAGGCTACGGCAACCCCAACATCAGCCCCTAACCCCCCTCCCGCTTCTCCCCCGTCCGCGCAGTCCCAGAAATGAGTAACACATCATGACCTCACAAAGCTGCACTTCGGACTCGTGTACTTCTAGTAACCGCGATAGTTTGCAAGAGAATGAAACAACCTGTACTTGTAGCACACAAACATTACGGATCCACTCATTTCCAGACCTTACTATCTTAACCTTCCCGGCATGACATTGCCGAATTGAAAATGGTTCGACCAGTGACTTAGAAATGACGTTCATCATTTTAGCCCCTTCGGGTTGCAAGTTTTGGCGGGGAAGCAGTCGCTGTCGTCATCGGGGTATATCACGACAGATTCCATATTTTTGGTCACACTGAGTCGCATGTGCATCGATCGAGTACTAGCTAGAGCACAGTCTGGTAAGGAGGACACATTTTATTTTCTATACTAAACAGTATACTAAGTACTGCCAACCAACTTGCAAACAGGTGTAATCGTGCAGTGAGTTCTGCGCAGCACGTTGGGCCATGTTGCCCTCCTCTCACCGTGATCGACAGTTTGACAATTTTTGCGGTCGCAGCCCGCCTCCACTAGCACCCTTGAAGCTCAGATAAACCATTTCCACATGCGTTTGATATGTACACCGTCGCCTTCACATCACTTTCCTTCGACAGCGTGACATTCTGTGATAAATGGATCAATTGTGCAAATCAGTCAAGCATGATGGGAATCGCACCTCAAACGTGATGTTCTTGCACCTGTTATGGGAACAAGACCAGATCAGATAGGCAACTTCAAAGAAAAGCTTCGTTCAGCCTACGTGTGTCCAGAGATGCACTGCACGTCGATGATTGGTCTGTTACTGCTGTCGCCCGTACCGTTGATCCTTTTGAAAGTGATGTCCTCCCAGGTAATGTTCCCTGTTGCTGACGGACATGTCTCATGCGGACACCAATAATTAGATATCTGGGAAAAGAGAGAAAAAGTCATGAATTAGTCATGCTTTTGCCGTGCACACGCTACCTGGATAGGGTATGCAATATTGGTCTAGGTTCACCATATCATCATCTGCGAACTAACGCGATGATTATATCGACTCACGAATTTAAAACTGCGGGCAGCGTATTAGTGATACTATATTCACTAATCAAGCAGACTCACTCAACGTAAGTCACGTTCTTTACAAGACCCGACGCGGATGGGTAAGACTAGAGCCCCGAAACCGGGTTAGCGATGCATGTCCATATAACAATACAATAATTTTACCTTCAATAGGATGCCTGCGTCGCTATTGTATTGAGTAACGTTTCTGTAATGGACATTCTGGATTCTGCGATCCGGAAGTAGGTCATCAATTTCGGTAGATGATTGCAACTAGCGGGTACAAACCTGACGTCCTGCGCCTCCTGGCCAAAAGACCCGATATTACAACCTTGGACAGTTCCCCAGTAAGACTCTCGATCGTACGACGATAAAATCTCCTCCAGAAAATAAAGAAACATACCAGCGGAATAATAGCACTGAATGTTCTCCGCGAAGAATCCATCCGTAGGGTTCTTGACCGTGACACATTCGTCGCCATTTTCGACAGAGACGTCATGCACACAGTTATTGTTTCCCGACACATCAAACCCATCTGTCTCCCCGATATGGTCCGCAATGATCTGATATCAGGAATCAATATCGTTTTCAGGATCATGATGTAAGGAAGAGACTGAACCTTCATGTCATGTGCGACATTGTTATTCCCGATGATCGTCACATGAAATCTACGAAGGTCAGAGCATGGTTTGAGCTGTCGATACCACCGTACTCACAAGGGTGAGTTATTGAGCGTGACGCCGCTCGCGTCGACGTTGTTACAGTCCTGGAAGCGAAGCAGGCGAGGGCGACTCGGCTAACAATGCATAACATGACGTCCGAGTCAGCAATAACGCAGTCAAGGTCATTGTACTGACAACTCACGTATTTGGCCAAGCTGTAATGCATTGAAGACAGCGCAGAGCAGAAGTTCGTCAACCATGCCCCTATGAATCACCACAGAGGCAAACTCACTTGCGATTCGGTCGCCATAGATCACCATGCCCATAGATCGTACCATTTCCCTTCCACACGACTCAAAATTGACATCGTCAGCATGCTTATTCCATGTGCAATGACCGAAATGCCCCATCGCCAACTTACCATTGTTGCATCTTTCGAACAAAAACATGTTCCCCCCAAGCGAGGGATCAAATTTTAGATGCAAGTCTCCGTTGATCTCGACGGAGAAATTTTGTCCTTTGACAAAGTTGACCGGTGTCTTGAGTGCATATGTTCCCGCGGGTACAAGCAGGATCGTGTCGCCAGGGTTGGAAATCATCGCATTAGAGACACATTCCGTGTATGCCTTGGTGATGGCCGGTGCGATGTCTGTCATATTGTCCGCAACCCCATCGAAGTCAAGTACATTGCATGTCTTGATTGCGCATGCAACCGACACGATGGCGAAGAGCAAGAAGAGGTGCAAAGATCTGAATGGAGGCATGCGGTAAGGTAATGCGGTAACGATCCTTATAATCATCATTCCCTGCAGTGGTATCCCGTCGATAAGCTAGTTGCCAGTGACATGACATGCATGTATCATCGTCCAATTTCAGTGACCGGATCGCTATGAAACACCTCGATCACAACGAGGCAGCCGATATAGAAGAGGAGGAGGAGGAGGAGGATGTTGAAGATCAGAGGATGACATGGCGCCATTGTCTCCAACCCCTCCGTCAGGACGGTCCGAGTCCGAGTGCGTCAATCACTGTTTGGACGAATGCTGAGCATGTAAACGGTTTCTTGCTAAGTCTATCGGCAATAATTAGATCTGTTTCGTAGGCATACAACGCAACGAACGTGCCAACGGGCCGAATGGTCTCATCTTCGACTGAGAGCGAGGATCTTTCGTGATCGTGATGGTAACAGTATTATCCATGTGGAGCACCAAGCCGAACGTCAGATAAGTTACCGTCGACGCCGTCGCACGGGGTCTGAGAAACCAGTCCTCATGACAACAGCTGGTTGGGTCTACAGTACATACTGTACTTCCTGGCCTAGAGGGTCGAGCCGAAATTGCCTCAATCTGCTTATTTCCTGCAGTGATTCGTGGGAAAACCCGTACAATAACTCCCGACTTTAGCCTAGGCCTAGAATCATGGGTATACCACGCAGAAAAGT
Organism: Leccinum subgranulosum; assembly: GCA_038091575.1. Classification (NCBI taxonomy): domain Eukaryota; kingdom Fungi; phylum Basidiomycota; class Agaricomycetes; order Boletales; family Boletaceae; genus Leccinum; species Leccinum subgranulosum. The sequence continues at coordinate 36,426 of JBBPOS010000010.1, read as the reverse complement.
AATACATACCAGGTGCGGAAAGGTAGCGACTCGAGTGCCATTTGGGCAAGGCAGGGGCGTGTGGTACGTGCGTGACCCCAATATCCCAAAACGCCGCCAGCCGACTTGATCTCTTCGTCCGATACAATAGGCATGCTGAGGTATGATTCGATGCTGTCGTGACAATGACATTCCATTCCATCTGGCACGGGTATACCCGGGAACTTGAAGGCCAACTTTTGGCCCCTCCTCGCCCGTACCCCGGTGTCACACCCTGCAGGTAACCCGTACCCGTGGTAACCCACCCGCAAACGACCCACAGGTTGACCATCACAGGTTACCCGGGTACCCCCCTACCCATCCTAGGCCCTACTCGGAGTCGTCTTCAGTGAGTTCAATACATTTTCTTTTGTTCATTCACTCGAAATTTCGCTATTCAAGTTTATCTAGCCCCAGAGCGACGGAGAGTCGACGAACTCAAGTCTCTTAGATACTAGAGGGTGAAGTCGTGTCGTTTCGTGAACTCCGAGTCGCAGCAATGTGGAACAGCCTCACGGGTGGCTGGTCTCTCTCCACTTTGAAGAAGTACATGTCACACATGAAGAACATCTGCAAACTCCAATTTCTGAATTGTGGTGTGGATGCGGAGCACTGGAGTGCGATCGCAGCACTTGCCGTCACCCGTGGATCTGTAGTTCCATAGGTTCCAGATCTTGACGTTTCTTGTGGACCTCGATTCCGAAAGAAGGCTCATTGACACACTGTAAGTGTTCCGACTTGGAGTGCTTGACTGCACTGAGTATCAGCAGCTCATCCCAGCCACTGATATGGGATACTTGCGCGTCCATGCGATGGATCACTGGTCTCTCACAGACAGTTGAAGGAGCAGATTGGTTGCACCATCCTTCTGCCGTCACGGAGCTACGCCTCTATGCTACCGAGTATATTTGAGGACCTGAGGTGCTGCCTTTCTTGGTTCATATGTCGGTTGCTTGTGAAACAGCTTCTTCACGGACGTAAATCGACTTGGGCCTCTTGTTCGGTGCCTCGCAGGGTCATTGGATCACTTATCGTTTCCCCTTCCTCTAGGAGTTATCACGACCATACATCGTATGTAGATCTACATGATGCTTAAGATCTGCGTTGAGTTGAAAGACTGGTTATGCCTGCGCTGCATTACATCAGATACTTCATGGCCAGGTCGATCCTGGGTCTCATCTTGGTACTAATCTCAGGTATGTATATTTCTTTGGAAGCGTTCTCCGTTTAATGGACGGGGAGTGGTCGGAAGGTGCGTTGTAGCACTGTACACTGAAGCACGATAATACACAACCTAGCCCATGCCTACCGAGGCATAGGAATGCCTTCGTCTCGATCTTCGGGTCATTCGAGAAACCCTCTCATTCAGCGTGACTTTCAGAGCTTCCAAAAAATTTCTGGAATATCAGAGTCCGGTGGTACTTGCTGCACACGAACCACTGTTTCTCCAAGAGAGCGTCGTCTTGCTTAATGAACCACCTCCCCCCACGCCAACAATGTCACTATAGACTCGAAGAACTCGAGGTGTACTTGAAAGCACAATCGCCGACATGCTCCCTGTCACTTCCTCCTCGAGTCTCCCCCGGTTCTAGACTGCCGCAACCCGCCGACCATTCCCAAGCTGAAACGATTTTCCATCGTGATTCGTCCCCCAGCTTCCCGGACGCGATTGTCAAGTCACCCCGTCACCGCACTAGCATCGCACGCCGCCGCGTTCTGCGTGCATTCGGCGATGCCCCCAACGAACGCCGCATATCGCACCACGTAATAGCGCCCTTCTAGCCCACCCCACTGCGTCGACGCGTAGTTGACGATCCCGTCCGTCGCTTTAGGGCACGATTTGATTCTGGGCTGTATAGATCGCACTGGCGTCGGAATCATTGTCGTTGTCGTCATCGTGCCTGGCAGCTACGCGCGATGTTGAGTCCAGACTGAGAGGAGAAAGTGCCAGTTCGTGCGGAGGCCGTGAGGTCGTGGAGAAGTTCCAGGACTCGGGGCCGCTTCCACTACAGGCTGATGAACTTATTGGTGAGCAGTTGGCAGATCGTGGTTGGAAATGTTCGTCCGGGCTTGTGGTGGTATTCGTTGGTCAACGACAGTCACGTTGTCTGTAGCACCACCTGGTTCTGCGTCACAGTGGGATGTGCTACCGAGTACGACAACAACCAAAAGACGGAAGGAATTCATCTCAGGATAAGATACACCTCCATGAAACATAATGGCTACATTTTCATTTTTGAATATATATTCTCGCGCACGTCTTGAAAAATAGAATGGTTGTGGTGCGGGTGGGGTATGCCCAATAGTGTGCGTGTCTCCCCGGTTTCTGAGAAGTATCCAACCTTGCTTTGACGCTTTGGTTCGACTAGGGAATCGGTGGTTACTTAACGTAGAGACCGTCAAGGGGACATAACATTGAGCCTACTGCCACGCTTTTCCACTTCCTGGGCCGGAGTTTCATGGCTATCCTCCAACACAAGATATACATCGTAGGGTGGAAAAATTTAGTGTATCAACTTGGAACATGCGGGAGCAATACCTTGAATCAACACCATCGGAGATAGTCCGAAGGTGACCTGAAGATAGTCACGAATGCTTACGCCTGTGACGATGAATGGGCCGCTCCATCATTTCGACGCCAAACGGTTCGCATCGGTAATTCCTGAAGGAAAAGAAATGAGACGACATCATTAAACTTAACCAGGGCGTGCTGCGTCAAAAAGCACCAACCTTCGCAATAAGTTGACAGTCCAGCCTCCCAGTGGATAAGCTGACATCCACCGCCCAAGGCCTCGGCGCTAATAATGGTAGACGCAGCGTGGTTTTCGGGAACCATCATCGATGGCACGTTATAATATTGGAGATGATTGGAAACGAACCAAGTAAACTGTAACACCCGACAGTTCAAAACGCGTTTTTCAAATCCCAACATTGGCACGGGTAGCACCAACGCGACCCTGTACGTTACGCTTGCATACTACCAACAAGCTCAGGATCCAGTTTCACAGAGTTCGCTTGGTACCCGGCGGTTCGGGGCGAGGCTACTCCACGAAGGGATCAACACTGACCAGTATTCAGGAATGCTTACCAAACTTGAAGCAACTTAGCAAAATTTAGTTTCGAAGCGAAACCCCTTGCCCGACGAAACCTGGAACTAATTGAAAGAGCAGGTTGAGTGGCTATCCGGCTAAACTTGAACATTGGTCTCCGGGCCCTATTTCAGCTATTAGTTTCATCTTTATTCCAAAGCTTAGACGATGTTGTGGGAGGAAGAACTTGATAAAAGGCCTCTGTGTGATTTTACAGGGTTACAAATATTGAAATAACTTCTCTTTTCCTTCCATATTTACGTGAACTCGTCCTTTGTTCACAGGACTACGGCGCCGGTTATACCCGGGCTACCAGCAGTCCTCCATGCAGCAAGGATGAGATCGACCACGTCGTCGACACCCTGGTTCTTCTTGATGCTCGTAAACACGGTCGGACCGTCTCCGCGCATGATCCTTGCGTCACGTTGCATAACCATCAGGGACGCATTCACGTATTCTGCGATATCGATCTTCGCGAATCATTCCAGCACACGGTCAGGGCGTGGGCAAACAGAAAAAGAAAGACGCGCTTACCTTGTTTATAACCAAGAGATCTGATTGCGAGATACCTGGTCCTCCCTTGCGTGGAATCTTGTCCCCTCCCTGAAATTCGATCAAGCGACTATGGGATCACAAAGCAAGGGATACGTACTGCAACATCAATCACGTAGATGATATAATCCGCCAATTCTCGTGAGTAGTTTGCAGCGAGGTTGTCCCCACCGCTCTCCACGAAAAGAAGCTGACATCCATATTTGGCCTGCAGAGTCTCGAGTGCGCCGAGATTGGCGCTGATGTCTTCACGTATTGCGGCATGGGGACAACCACCTGTCTCGATGGCAAGAATACGTGAGGCTGGAAGTGCCTCGTTTTTGATCAGGAACTCCTGATCCTCTCGAGTAAAAATATCGTTCGTTACAGTGGCTACATGGGTGAATGATTGAGATAGAATACGATGTCTCTGACAAAAATCTCGCACCGATGTTGTATTCGCCACGGAGACGCTTGCACAAGGCAAGCGTGAGGGCGGTTTTCCCGGAGCCTACCGGGCTGGAAGAAGATAAGATATGTGGTCGACAGGTGCAGCACACGACGGGTCGACGTACCCGCCGATTCCGACCGTGAAGCCTCGCTCTTGGAAGTTTCGAGAAGAATAGTCAGGGAGATCCCGCTCAGCAAATTTGCCTGGGTAGCAATGGATTGCATGAGCAGGAGTGAGAGGGACTTTGATCGGTGCAAACCTGCGTGATCGAGGTGCTCGTGCGTGTGTCCGTGCTCGGCGCCGTGGTCGTGGCTATGGAACCCTTCGCCGTGGTCGTGCGCATGGGTTGGGTTCGCGCTCGATGTGAGATTGTTGATGAAGGGTACGCTCATTCTGGTACAAGTAGACGTTCAGCGCGGGTCTTGCCGTTCGTTGGCTCCAACGTCATCTGCGACGTCGCGGTGGATGAAGCGTGCATCGACTGGGCTGGTTGAATACTCCAGCTCTGATTCTGAACAAGACCAACCAGCGAAGAAGGTTCGGTAGGTAAAAGTCCATGTCTTTGCAAGTTGTCTGCTTCACATTCCTAGGAAACTGCCGCCCTTGTCCTCGTCGCTTGTCCTACCGACCCCGCTGGACAACCCAGCCCTGCACCAAGGCCGCGTCCGCGCAGTTCCACACGTAGAGGGCCAGTACGCTACGTACGTCTACGTACCACTTGTCTTGCACCGTCACCACCCGCTCTACGCGTTGCTCGAAAGCGCGCTATCCTCTGCCATCCCCCAAGTACCCTCCCTTCATCCTTTTGGAAGGCATGAACACAATGACGCTCAATCCGCCAGATGGGAATTGCACATTTCTCTGTCGCATCCCTTATTCTTGCGGGCGCATCAGCGCGAAGAATTTAAACGAGCCATTAGGCGGCTGGCTTCTTCTGTGGCTCCGTACGTCCTTCCGCTCCATTATGAGCGCGCGCAAAATGACGACCTTCTTTCGGCTGCGAACAGCTTCGATGCATCGTTTACTACCTTCTCAGAACTTACAAACGACGAAAGAACCAGAACCTTTTTGGCTATGGAAGTCGGCGCGGGTCATGCACAGGTGATTCATCCATCAGCATGCACTCGACATCATCCCCAGTCCCTGACGATCTAATTCAGTTGCGTCGCTGTCTCGACCTTCTTGCACCAACCCTCCGCTTACTGCGACAGAAAGAGTTCTATGTTGATCCAAAATTCCACGCATCCATCGCATGGACTTTGTTAGAGAAGACGCCTTCGTCCCTCGTCAGAGCTTCCCTCTCGATACCCGGAGAACCGGACGAGATCACGTTACCTCAAGGTACTGCCTCCGAGGAGCATTGCGCACAAACGGCATCCCTAGGAGTAACTGAACAGCCATCCGATTCCTTCCATCGCATACCTCATTTTCCACACACCCTACTCCCTTCACTCAACAAGGCATATGCAGTCAAGCTCTCCCAAGCTCGAACGGGTGGTTTCGTTGTGGACACCATTTCAGTGAAGATCGGGAAGGACATCTTTACGTGGCCATTGAATGGTACCAAATAATTGGTAATTTGTCCATCATAGAAGAGCACTGTATCACATACGGCGCTGAGCGGGGTTTGGCGGTCGTAACTCGAGGCTAGGGTACATTATCGAACCCCCGGGTACCTAATCGCGTTCGATCATCGGACAAACTTTGTGCGGAATTGTGGCGGGCTTGATGACGAGCGCAACGTTCCTTCCGCTCCCAGTAGCTTGATCAAACAAATTTACCATCTCCACCTCCACCTCTTGCCCGCAATCTTTCATCTCCGTTAATTCGTGTTCTATCCAATCGCGGCGGTCAAGCAGGATCAAGGTTTCAATCAACGGCCCGAGTATGCAGCGTAGTGTTTGCAACACGTATAAAGCACTCTCTATTTTCAGCCTGATTGCCTCATGTGTAAACCAGTTGGGAAGACATGGACCAATCGCCGCTAGGTCGATGCCCAGCTTGTTCGCAGCATGCTCTAGAAACGTAGGCCAATCCTGATATGCCTTATCGTTAAGCTTTCCCAGTCGGCGATTCTGCACCGTCTCTCCAAGACCGGATTGAATAGGTCGTTCCGAGGCAGTCGCGTGATCTGCAATCGCGTTCGGCTGCGCGGCCGCTGCTTGCAGAACGGGCTGCAAAAGAGCCCGATAGACGACCTTGCGCAAGGCCAGATTTGCGCCACGTATCGAATCCTCGCTGTTCAGCCACTGAGACGGTACCTGGGCAGCCAGATGGAGTGCTGAGATGGTCAACTTTGGTATTGGATCCAAGTCTCGAAGAGGTTTAGACAAGGGAAAATCTATGGCAATCGGGCGTTCATGCTCGGCGCTAATACACAGATAAGTACTATGCGTACCTGAAGGGGACATCATATTGTAGCAACAGCCCACGATGACCAAGGAGTGGGGTGTCCACGCATGTTCAACGTTCGCTGGTGGCGTGCGAGCCCGATTGAATAGGAAGGTACGCAGCACATCGACAGTCAGAGAGCCACAAGCATGGAGAGCAACCAACATGACGGGCAGGGCTTCCCGATGTGGTGGCGCATCGTGAATGACAGGTTCAGCGGATGTTTGAACCCCTGGGGGATCGATAAGCCAGTCAGCGATCGACTGCTCTAGCGTCCGAGGGCAAACGTGAACGGTTCGATGAGTGAGCGACCTCTTCCAAGATCCGTTTGGAGTGCGTGGATCGATATGTCCGAGGTGCCCAGCGCTTCCGTGAGGCTCCGAGCTGGGATGGCTCGATGGATTCAGGGTCGGTTCCCCAAGGCCTTCGAGATTCTTGCGGTGTTCTCTCTTTAACTTGCGCACTGCTTCTTTGGTCGTCCATTTATTAGCACCCGACGTCTGGTTTTCATTATTGTCCAGAGCAAGAACATAGAAACCCAATTCTTGAAGTGCTCTGGACAAATAGCCCTAAGGACTCGAATTCGATTAGCAACTCAGTAGCGCCGCAAGCTAGCCTTGATGGTGCGACTCACTTGGCCGGACCCGACGTCCACAACGTGCCAAACGGATCGGGGGCTCTCCGAGTGAACAAGCCGACGGATGTATGAGGACATGCGATCGACTTCATGCTCTTTTTTAGGCGAGATACGATATGTCCGGCCGCCTGGGTCCCGCACTTCGTAGGCTAGCAGGGTACCGCGCAGGAGGTCATCGACCCGAGCCTGAGTAGAGTCTATCAAGCGACTCACTTGACGGTGTGCGCTGCAGTTGTAGACTGCGTACGGAATCCACCAAGGAACGGAGTTGTGGGGGAATCTGGCAAGTCGGGTTGCTGGCGTACAAAATGCTATCGCTGGAGGTAGATACTCACGTCCATGTTTGGTCCTTCGCCATCGCAAGAACGCGTGAAGTAGCGCATGAGTTTTAGCCAAGCTGGTGGGTGTTCTAGTGGGTGATCCAACGCCCAAGCCCACCACGGTGCCCATTGCGATGGCAGCTCGTAGCCATGGACCGTCACGTCGTTCGGGTGGATGGAAAGCAAAGAAGCGATGTCTGGCGAGGAAATTTTATCGACGATGGCGAGGGTGTTGCGCATGGAGAGTATCGTGTGTGAACAACGCGTGGGACAGTGCTGCTCGTTCGCAAGAAAACACGTTCCGACACTTATCCGTGACAATCTTGCGCTGGACACGAAAGCCTGCTCACAATAGACGGCGACTACACCAAAGACAGGTGATGCATCGATCAATTCGCAGCAAAACCTCCCGGACTACAGGGCAAGAACCAATCGTCCGTAATCCTCATGTCCTCGCCATAGTTCACAGCAACACATTTCAAGAGATTCAACCCAGTGTTTAGGCAAAAGTATGTCGTTCTCTCCTCCATCTGGTTCAATGTGCAAGTTGCGAGTTTCCTATCAAATAACCATTCCGAACCGATATATGTCTTAACATGGCTCTCTAGGGCCCCCTCGACACAATCAACATCACAGGCATGTGGACATTGTGGCCTTGAAAGGACCGAGCATTCATCTCCGGGTCAGAGCGGCGAGCTCACTAATGCCTTATCAGTTGATATTCACTACCGCCAAAATGCTTCAACTACGCACTATCCTTGAGACGTAGATCCAGTTTCTTCGGAAATTCGTGCGTCATATCAGAAAATTTGACATTTAATCTCACCCTGACAGCATGTCATGATCATTAGTGCTCTCATTCCCAGGCGTCGGTGAAAGCGCGCCATCACCTGATCCACATTGGTATCCAGTTGATGAACACAAGGAAGCAATCAATGTTGGACCTCGGCTTCGCTGGAATGACAAACAAAAAGACCCATCATATCCCCAACACCGGTCGAACCTGACTTGCTCAGCCTTGGTGGGTATCTCAGTCCCGGCGGGAATGTTACCCTGAGCCACATCCTCAGTGCAATTGAATATAGCTGCATTGCTTCCAACGGATGATCACTTCAGACGTTTTATGTCAGATCTCTGCTTTCCTCATTGCAGGTTACGAAACTGCGTCAGCCGCATCTGCGCTTACTTGGTGCCTTGTACCCGCTGGCAAACGCATCTCAAACTCAGGGTCGTCTACAGCAGGCAATTCGCACCATAGATCTGAATTCCCCGAAGGTATATTTCCAAGCTAGAATATCTCGATTGGGTCGTTCGTCACTCCGATTCCATGTCCCCATAACTTGGACGATGCGAGTGGCTGTGGAAGACGACGAAATCTCCGTTCAACAACAGCCATTCCGGCAAATATGGGGCACTCAATGCAACGATAAAGACTTCCGAAAACGACATCAACACAATACCTATTCAAGCGATTAATAAAGCCACTCCATATGGGGTCGGGATGCACACATCTTAAGGTACGGGACTTCCCTGCTTTGTTGACCCTGAGTGCCACATCTGATCAGTGGCGCATTCGCAGGCCGGAGCGGTAGAGTCATCCGCCGGAGAACATCAAAGCAATCCAAGGCTTGTATTCGAATACATTGACCTTTCTGGGTGGAAACCGTGGGTACATCGATTACAGGTTTGTATTGGCCAAGTGAGTCATTACTATCCTTTTTCGTGCATTGTACATCCTCCGTGGGGATCGTGTGCTTCGGAACTTCCTTTCGCGCCGCACTGCAGAAGCCTGAGGCATGATTTTCTTTCTTTAGACTTCGTTGCCTCTTGAAGTGGAAATTTGATTCCGTTGATATTCCACCGGAATGTCTGGGCCTCAACCTTGTGTGTGATTTTCTCTACTGGTTATTCATAATACGTATTCCTTTGTGGGAAGGGTGAAAGTATGCACATATGTACTAATATTTTTGGGGTTTTCAGGATCAAGTTGTTCCTTTCCACACTCTTGCGTGATCTCGGATTCACTATCGACCCTTCGGTAATTATCGAGAAGACTTTCAAGTAAGGATGTTCGTCTGGCATTTACCGAACCCTTTAATTATGCGAAACCGGGCTCAGAGAGCGCTGCTTCTTCTGGTCCGTGTTTCATCTCTACGCGTGTAGTCCATTCTTACACGTTGTACTGTATAACGAGCTGATCACACGTTTTGTTCCTCGCAGTTGCTGCTCGCCCTTGTGGTAAACTTCTGGAATGTCTCCGGTAACAATATGCCACTTTTCATCCGACCGATACCTCCCATCAACGGCTCGTCCTCACACACAAACGACCCAGGCGATACGTAACGTCTTACGTCCTTCCTCTCACCCCAGTATGGTCGTCCATCCCGTCATTTCATCAGTGAATGTAACCACTTGAGTAGCTGAGGATTGTCCGCGGGGATGGCGAGGTAGACCCGTGGACGTAGTCGTTAGGTCAGATTTGTGGGAAGAACATCTTCGTAATTCCAACTTGATTCTTTGGGGCGATGCGCTCAGGTCAGGACCACCACCCTCAAAAATCAGATATTTTCCGTGCAAGCTCCGCTCCGCTTGCATCTAGTTAGCCCCCTAAAGGCTCATGCAGGGAAGATTGTGGGTGAATATGAATCACATCGATCTACCAATTGTGTTACCCTATTCACGTTGTGGCATAGCCGCATGGCCCTCCGGCACCCTCTGTACGTACTCAGATCGCGAAAAGTGGCTAGGCGCGTGCGGTGTAAGTACATACTCGATCAGAATTGATCACGATCTTTCTATCCGAGTCTTCTCTGAGTTCCCAATGGGGGAGAGGGGGGTTGGTCTTTGTACCTGATATTTTTCCCAGTTCTCGCTTGATCGCTGGGGGGAGGTGTCCGTGGGTATGCCTGATATGTAATTGGCACTGTTGGCCTTGCTTCGATCGCGCCATCGCAGCAACGATCAAGTAAATAAAGGAGAAATTCTGGTCACACACTAACGTGACGAACATGGCGGCGAGACGGTATCCCGGTCGTCATCGCAACCCACCCCAGTGGCTGATAGAGAAAAGTGGGTGGTCACCGGGGCAGGCTAACCCAATACAGTCAGTTAGGAACCTACTATGGCGCAACGTGTGCCAGCAGGGACGCCACACATATGGTCCCCCCCCAGCCTTGTCCCCTCCACTCCCTGCAAACCAAAAAAGATCGGGTCCGGTTCGCCGTTCGCCGGCAAGCTGAGGTACGAAACGAGGACGAGCATGCTCGATCTTTCGAATCAGTGATATGGAAGATCTTTTGGGTGGAATTGATTGCTGTGCAGTCGATCGTTGCTCTCAACTCGGGTCATTTCGTGGCCAAGCGAGTTCGATGATACGGTGGCCAAAATGCTGCTGTATGAATGGAACAAATGGAGGGCGGAGTCCGTGCTTGATGGACCTCGTGTTGCCTTTGCCTTTTCTTCATAATAATCATAATCATTTCTGTTGCATCTCGTCTCGCATTTAAAGTTTTCTGAGATTGGGGTGGTTGGACCCTATGACGGTCCGCTGATGGGGACCTTGCCATGTATGGTTTAGTTGGATCATAAATGGGTTTAGATGAGTTGTGGTGCCGGCGATAGCGTCCCGATTCCTCCCGGCGCTTTCCTCGCTTGTTTTCAAAGCCCCTGTTCTGCTGATCTCTCTGCTTGGAAAGAACACTCTATGCACACTGCATATGTGCCAAGTCTCGGACGAGCTTATCAGCCTCTTTGACAGCACCTGGCACGCACGTATATGATTTGTCATCATACACACATGATATCGATCGTCACCAAGTTGTCGTGGCAGACCCTTTTCTCGCTCTTCGCTGGCCGCAACAGACCGTCAGGGGCAGTGGATGCAGCGGACCGCAGATAGGCGTTGCGCCCGGGAATTCGGCGTGAGCTTAGCCCTCACTTCGCTAGGAGAATAAAATCGAAATACGGTACCGTGCAGCCCGTGCGTGGCCCACTCGCGTAGCACGGACTTGGACCATATCAGGGTATCTATGCAACTCCACTCAGCGATGCACACCGAACAGGAAGGCGAAACAAATGAAAAAGAGACTAAAGAAGGAAACGGAAAGGAAGGAGAAGGAGAAGAAGGAGATAAAGACAAACCTTATTTCGGAATACACCTGACTGTGGCCAGTCCTCGTTTATTTAACCTAATTTCTGATGCGTTCGAACCGCCACTGGTCTCTCTCTCTCCACCGATTAGTCTCCACCGATTAATGGTGGACGGTCGGGGTGACCGTATCAACAGAGCAAGAAACGTGATCGTGACGTGGCGAGTGTCCGGGGATCGGATGTGACAACGTTGATCTCGGGTAGCCAAGTGATATGTGTCACAGACGAGGCTCAAAGCATAGGCATCGCCATATCGATGCGCCCCGGTCGACATGTTCGGAGGGACCTCCAATGGAGTGTACCATGCACCCGGTCTATTCCATCCACAGCCCCTGCACGCATCTTGGTAGCCCGGATCAACCACCAGTCTGCGACTCGTTGAACTGGAGTGATCGACGAAAAATAAAATGCGGGAAAAATAACATATTTCTGTATCTCCAATGTGGTATTTCAGATTCAAGATTCGACCGAACCCCTAATTTTTCCGAGCGTACCTTGTTTCGTCGCCTCGCCCATATTTATTTCATCATTTGTAAATAAAGTACGCGCCCGGTTCTCGTTATTGTTTATCGCTCAATCGGAATAAGACGGGTCGTGGAGGGTAAGGCGGGGGCCCTTCCGTCGAAACAAGAGTTTCAACGAACGAACGCGGAGACGACCTTACCCGAAGATTGTAGTCGTGAGGCCATGTGCACCCGTTTCGAAATAAGAATGTTGAGAAGAGAGAAAGGCCTCTTGCGCGATCGTGTCCGTTCGCATCAAGGCGTGAATGTTCTTTTCGACGCGTCTGGTCGTCTGCAACAAAAAGTACACGCACATGGTTGACATTGGCCGACCGCGACGGGTGAAGGAGATGCTGAAGCGTCGGTTCTGAATCAGGACAACACTGCACGCGCGCATAGGATGATGTGACGATAATGATTAAATGATTAAAGATGATAGACGATGGATCATGATGCGTGGGTCAGTCGGGTGATGAGGTTTGAAAAGAAAAACCGAATTAGCGCTGGAACTTCAAGTTGGAACTTGGCCCATAGTGGGTCCATGATCTCGGCTAGGATAGTGGTGGCCGTAACGATATGATGCGGCGACGCTGTGGCTACGCGAGACCCTGATCTGATTCTAGACCTGGATACTTGTAACATCCTCCTTGTGGTGGTAATATGTGGCCGGGCCATCCGCCGTTGGCTGCTTTGGGCCCGGTGTATATTGTCGGAGCTTCGATCTTCTGCTTGGTCGGCCAGCCGTGCACTTGTGGCAAGTTGCAGGCAGCGGGAACCCGCTTCCATAGGCCTTTGACTCAGGTCCAAACGCGCTGCAATGCTGCGCTGGTGTGCAAATTTCGGCCCGTGGTCAATGGAAGCCTGCTTGGAAAAAAAAGGAGTCAGAAAAAAAAGTCAGGAAAAAAAAAAGGTTCACGCAGCACCACGCTTCTCTCCGACGCTCCGATGGTCCGCCGTCCACGTTTCCGAAGTCGACCGCCTGACAAAAAAGAGAGAGAATGGAATGGAGGACATACACGATCCCACCCTACAAACGAACAGTCTCATTTGCGTGTTTAGAAGACGAAAAGGCAGCTTAGCGTGATCTTGTTGGCCCCCGAACAAAAGACAAAAAAAAAAAACGGAAAACGCAGTTAATAGGTGACTCTTCTGTGTGGCGCCGGGCCTACCAGCCGAGGAAGTTCGGCTACGATCGTCAGCCGGGTATCGATGGTTGCGATCTTGTGGCGAGACGGAGGTTTCGTAAAGGAGAAAAAAAAATACAACAGACAAGTCAGGTCGACACTCATGAATGAGTACGAGGTTGGAAATGGTATCAAAATGAGTTTCAATTCGTACGGGATCACAAGAATGCTCCCTTCCGAGGTACGCAAGATGCTATAGCTATTATGGACGTTCTGGGAAGAGAAGGAAGAGCGGCGGAGGGGAAGACATGCCATACAAGGCAGGGTAGAAGCACGAAGTCGGTATATGACCAGATCGGATACAGATGCGGCAGGGATACATTAGGAATGCCTTCTCCGCTGGTGCATGTGTGTGCAAGTGGGAGAAACCCGAGGAGACTGCAACCCGCGTAGCGGTGATGACGTCTAGAACAAACGAAATGAAAAAAAAAGAATCTTTCTCTGCAGGGGTGCCCGTATGGGGTTGCAAGAAGCGGCGGGAGGCAACTAGGTGGTTTTAGGTAAGTCAGTATAATACTACTAATAATACTGTTACACGCGGTTGTGTTTTCGTGCATCGAGCGTATCAGATTACCCCTATTCATTCAACTCGGGCCATCCGTGCTTCGCATTAGTGTGGGCCGGAAAAAGCGGATCCAGGATTAGACGATGGGTGCGGCTGGCTTTCGCCATAGTAGCTGTGCGGTTCCGTGGAATGTGCCGGTAGCCTGTCAGATCCTTGCGTGGGGCTCGGGAGGAAACTTGGAGACAACGATGATTGGTGGTGATGCTGTGACGAATATAACGATTGCCCGTGATGATGGTGGCCGCCTAGATTGTGCGACGCGAACGGGCTTGCAGAAAGGGACGGTGGCGCAGACATCGGAACTCCAGACGGTATGTAGTGCCCTGCTTGGCTACCGTTCCCAGAGTGGTGTCCCTGCCCTGGCCCTGGTACGTACGCCATAGAGTGCCTCGATTGGGAAACATCAAGGCCGTTCGATCCCCCGTGATATTGGTGGGATGATCGTTGAGACATCCCGACAAGATGCCGGTTGGATCCTAGATACTCGGCCGGGGGCGAGGGAGCGTGATTCTGGTTGGAAGTCGGCATCGACTGAAGCGACATGGGGTGGTACAACTGGAGCGATTCGTGTGGAATCGTAGTCCGGCGGGTCACGGGTTCCATCATCGTGGTGGTGGCGGGTGTGGTCCGCGTGGCTGGGGGATACGGGGCCGAGGTGGTGGGACCTGAGGCTGCTCTATGCGCGGGTGCTAAAATCCGACGCCGTGCCTGGGTGGGTTGTGAGACCAAAGCAAGGCAGGAGTGACGAGGTGCTCACGTTAATCATCCAATTAGAGACCTGGCTCATGCTCAAACCAGTGGCATGGCACAGTTGTTTTTTCTCTTCCTCGCTGGGGTATGGGTGGTCGGAATGGCGGTGCAGCCAGGCCTTGAGATAGTCCGTCGTCTCCTTTGGGAGCTTTCCACGCTTTTTGGTGGGGCGATCGACGAGCGTCGATGAAGGCACCGTCTGCGGGGGGCGAGACGAGGGTGATGCAGGGGGCGGCACAGCGGAAGGGGCGGGAGGCTGTGAAGGGGAAAGGGGAGCGGAGGAGGAAGTATATGATGGGTTGGAGGGAGGCAGTACGAATTCCTGATTAGGAAAGGACCATTCTTCGAACTTTTGGATGCTGGGAGGGTACGGCCTTCGATCTTGCTGACTCGGGATGCGGCTCGCCGCGTTTGAGTAAATGGATTGCTGCTGACCGATGGGGGCGCTGAAAGAAGAGTGGCGCAGGCCGTCTTCGTACTTGAGTGGCGCCCCCAGGGACGGGTGGCTCGGAGTCGAGCTTGGGCGGGCGATCGTGGAAGGCGAACCGGACCACTCGTCTGATTCGACGTGGGATGCTTGCTGGCGCAAATCAGGGGAGAGGGAAGAGGCGAAAGAAGACATCTGAGACGTGGAAGCAGGTGCACCCGGAAGCGAGTGGTGCGGATACGAGGAAGACTCGGAGTAATTATAGCTGAGACGCGGTTTGTCTGCAGACTGGTCTTGGGTATCAGCGGTGGTCTGGAAGTGGTATGAAGGGGGGTTGGGTTGATTAGCGGGTGGGTGAGGTCTGCGGCCGGAGGGCTGTTGATAGGGCCTGTAACGGGTATTGGATGCTGAATCTGGGGGGATGCTGGGAAGAGAGGCGCGATGGATATCGTTGCGGAAAGGATCTTCAAAGGTAGTGAAGATGGAGGGAAGTTGAACCTTTGGAGTATTATCGAGGGTTGAATCGGCGAGCTGCTTGTCGTCGAAGTTCCAGGAGGGGGCGTCTTCGGGGTGGGGACGGTTGTCTGACTGTGGAGAGGCGGAGGCTGAGGGAGGCCTTTTCTCTTGGAGGGAGGGGATGCTGCTAGAGTCTGTGTCTGGGGCAGATGCGGTGGAGGTGGACATTCGTCGTTGGGACAAGTCGAGGTCGTGCTCGGGACTGGGATGAGACAGTTACGAAATACACAAAGAAAAAGAGAGAAAAAAAAATTGAGTCGGAGCGGGGTGGGTGAGAAATGTGACCCACTAGATGGCCGGGGAGCTGCGCTGTGACAGGTCGTCGGCGAATGGGATGTCGTTTTTGGGATCAGCGCTAGGGAGAGGTGATATATGGGATCAGCGGAGGGCAGGGGAGGGGAGAGAGAAAGAGAGCGCGTGACAGGACGATCTTGATAGATCATGACATATGACACGCGCTTACGAATCCGGGCGGGAACTTACAGGGAGAGACGGAGGTGGGCAAAGTTGTACGAGGCGGAGACGGGGAGGAGGGTAGTGGTCTGCTCGATCATGAGCGGACGAAGGGGGGACGAGGGATGGGTCTTTAAGCTTCAAGGGATGATGTGACCGACGGGGAGGGAGAGGGTGGTGAGGAGGAGGGAGGGGAATTATTTGGCATGTCCTGGATGGTTTTGGGTGCTATGAAATACGATCGCTGTGCAAGGCACTCAAACAAGGTAATTAACCCTGGGAAGCTTAACGTTTGCCGGCAACGTTCCGTCGCTTTTTCATCTCACCATGTGCGAGTCAATCCCGCGAGGCCTTCTCGGTAGCGAATAACGTCCGTCGTCGCCCCCCCCCTCCGCACACCAACGTCGAAGCGAACCTCCGTGTCAAATCAATCACTGTCACTACCCTTTCAGGCTCGGTCCCGTCCCCGAGCCCTCCCACAACATCCCCCGTCGTCTGGCCCGCTCATCCCGCCCCCTGACCTTCGCAACCGCTACAGCCACGTCCCCGTGACGAAACACCTCCTACAAATGGCCATATGAACACTAGGCCCTTGCCAGCCGTGCCGCCCAGCACCGTTTCAGATCCGTCTCCTGCAATTTGCCCCGCCCAGGCACGTTCACGCGCGCGCGGACACTCAATCCTTCCCCTCGGCCGCTCGTTTTGGCTACACAGCCTCCCCGTCCGAACGCCCGGACCCCATCAAATGCATGTGTGTCACACTCTCGTAACCCCTCCGTCATAGATCTCATTCCCCCGATTTGCTCACCCCCCCTCTAATGATCAAACCTCCCCATCAAATACAAATATTTAATTTATATTTAATATCAAATTATCATATCCAATCAGATCTGTAACTACCACCCGCGCCCACATCACTCCATCAAGTCATGTGGCCAGGCATAATCTGTCACCAATCACCACCATCACCTACCCCCCTCCCGTTCTCCCCTTAATCTTCCCCTTTCCCATGATTCCCTGCAGTAGCTGATTAGCCTTTGCCCGTTCCTTCTCCGTTACCTCCACCCCGTCCAGCATCCGTATCCGTGGGCACGCCCGCATGACCAACCCTCGATACGCAAGCCGCCCCACGTACGCTTCGTCCGGCAGGTCCCGCCGGAATTTGGCATCCAGCTCCTCCCACCCACATTCACCCTTCTCACCCCTGCGCCGCCCCCCCGATCTTCCGTCTTCCGATGGCTGCAATGCCCCAGGCACATCCCGTACCAGAAGCGGAAGATACCATCCGAGCGTGCTCGGGTTCATCCTGCCAACGCATATCGGTCAGTTTCGGGTCGTCAACAAAATTGGACATAAACAGATGACCACCCCTCTCCATTCGAGAATGCTGAAACCCCAACGGAGTCCTCACCTCAAGTCAACCATTTCCACATCGGGCATCCGCTGAAGAACACGGATCAGCGGTTTCGTTCCCTTTAAGCGAGATCCAATCATCGTTAGCTTCGTTAGTCTCGTGAGACCCTCCAACGCAACCACGTCCTCCAGGAAGTTATAGTTCAAGTTCAGCACTCGAACGTTCGGTATCAGTCGCGCTAGCTCCCGTGGCAGACTCGTAAGCCGGCATGCCGCCAATTCCAGATAGACCAGATTGTAGCATGCCTCCTCGATGAAATTTGTATCCAGTTTGTTGCCTAGTGAACGATCCATCATCTCAAGCCCCACATCATCGATCTTCCAGAAGCTTCACACTCACCTGAGAGATAAAGCCGTTTCACATCCCGGAATTGGCGCATCGAGAGATGACTGCAAATCACCATCATTGCGCCCATCAATCAGGCACCCCGGAATGAAAGATACCGTCACTTCCCGCTGCTCCTCTGACCAACGTGCCACTCACAAATCACGACTGCTCTGATTTCGCATCGACAGGTTTTCCAGTTTCGCCAGACGTTCCCCTTTTACCAGTCCTCCCAATGCGTTGTTGTCCACGTATAAGGTCCGCAGGTTTGAAAAGTGCCCCACATTGAGGCTGTGCAACCGGTTGTTGCTCGCGCGTAAAGTGCGCAGCCTCATCATACATCCACCCGCATCAAGATCGCCTAATGAATTCCCATCTTCGAGTTGCCAAGCACGTCAGTCAGGTACGCTTGACGACCGTCGTCGACTTACCGAGATTAAGAATGACCAGCACAGGAAGACTCGATGCCAGCGAGGCAACCCTGGTCAGCTGGTTCCGGCTCAGGTCGAGCATCTCTAGCCGTGGCCTACGAAAACGTGCCAGCTGTCATTAGAGTCATGCGACATCCGGACAGACTAGGCACGTACCATCGGAACAAACTAAAGTCAACCTCACGGATCAGGTTGCCCTGCACGCTTAGCTTCCTGAGCGCTTCCAGCTTTTGCAATCCGTCCAAGCTCGTGATTCGATTGCCGTCGGCTCGCAGCTCCCTCAAATGTCGGAGGCACTGTAACTCTAGGGTGACGCAGATCAATGTTTGAGCACTGATCAGCTTCGCGCATCAACCAATGCGTCTCAGCCACTTACGACTGAACGAATCGATGTCATTATTACTGATGTCAAGGTGCTCCAAATTTTGAAGGTGGCCAAATGATGTGACGCCTGTCAAGCTTCGCTCGTTCAGAATGCTAACGTCACATCCATTGATCCCGACCGCACTTACACGTTAGAAGCGACAGAAAGTGTCCGCAGGCATATAGGTATTCCGCTCAACCACGACAGCCGGTTGCAGTTTCTGTCCATTTCGTGTCAGTTCAAAGATACCCCGTTGTTCTCGTATGACGCTCATATACCACCCACAATGTCAGCGAGTCCAGCTTGGGTAAAAACTCCTTGAGCCTTGCAACGCTGTCCAGCGACTTCTTTGACAAATCGATGCTGATCAAGTCTTCCCAGTGTGGTTCAAAAGGCTGTACGTCAGTGATCACTTGCACAAGCCTATCGTGCGCAACACCAAATGAACATTCTGTCAAGAAAGTCGCGTTCCTTCGATCTTGTTCGGAAAGATTACTTTTCTTGAGCGTTGAGTGCACGTGTCGGGAAGCCGCGCTCGAGTCCACAACTATTATTTGGCTACTCAGGCGTCGATCACCCACGAGTTGCAGCTCGTCAACGTCGTGGATCGGGGTCGAGGATCTCGTGGGTGACTCCTCAGATTCGACTGATCATAGATGCTCAGCACCATCCCGCGTGAACGAAACTAAAACTTACTCGAATGTTGCAGTTCCCGCATCATCTCGGCGATCCGTTTCGATCTCGCAGATGGAGAGTAACCACAAGTCTGAGTGGGCTCGAGGGAAGAGTCGGTGGTTCCGACGTCATCGTCGCTCTCATGCGACTTCGCATGAAGTCCCCTGATAGGTCCATCGCGTTTACCATCCGAGAAGCTGACAGATCGCCGGTGCCCCAATGTCAGTGCGGGTGTGCGATGCTTCTCTCTGTTCGGGTCCTTCATCGCGGATATGGGTGTCACGCTCGTGCTCTTGAGCGCCGATTTAGGAGGGATTGGGGTCGTAATCGCGGACACCCTGCGAGGCGCCACTGGTGTCACTTCAGCAGGTGCGACTAATTGATCAGGCGAATCGTTCGACGTGTCATCCTCTGAGTCCAATATCGCCTGCGTGCGTTGTTTTCGGGCATCCACCCCAGCATCAATTTCCTCTTCAGAATCAGAACCAGTGGTATCTTCTCCGGTATCATTATCCTCCTCTGAAGGAGCGATCCGAACCCCGGCGACGGATGGACCATCGAACGTGAACGAAGTCAAGTCCACTTCTTCCTGGTCATTGGGCTCTTCTTCTTCGTCACACTGTATCCGGGTCGCATCCTGCTTGAAATGGGCTTCTTCTTCTTCTTCCTCCACTTCTTCTACTGCAATCGGAGCCTCCTTTGCATTGGCGCTGCCCACATTCGCACCGCCCGAGTCATCCTCTCTCAGGCTCTCTATATCCCTAAAAGGATCCTCACTCTCGGCATCCGTGACGGATGTATGATCTTTGATATCATCACCATCGGGAGACGGGTGTGTGGAAGCTCTCATCCACTTCATGAGATGCTTGTCGTACACCATCTTGCCAACGCGCTGGGGAAGTGATGGGACATCAGATGGCGTAATGTGCGTGATATGGACTGGCCCGGCATGCTTCACAAACGAGGGCGCACTACTGGCGGTGATAGTCGTCCCTGAAGCAGTGCTTGACGACACGAACCTGTTCAGGTCGTCATTATTGCTAGAACGGAGCGACGAAGACGGATTCGAACGAGGAATCTGTGTCAGGGGTTGGGGGAATGAGTCGATGATGGACGATGATGTGACTTGGATGCGGGGGACGTTGGTATCAGGCACAGGGGGCGTCACAGACTGTGCCTCCATTTGCCACGGGGCTTCTATCGACATATTGGACATGTCGAGAATGAGGCTGCGCTCTCGTTCATCGGAAACAGAACGGGAGAGTTTGCGTGGACTGTGATGCCGTGAAGCGGACGAGGGGCGGCGAGGAGACACTATCTTGTTTGACTTCCGTCGATTTCGCTCGTGACCGCCCTTCGAGGAATTGTTTTGCTGTGACTTGTCATGTACGGATGGAGATATATTGGTTCGCTCGTCCTCCGTGTGGGTATAGCGAGAGAGTTCAGTGTCCCCAGAAAATAGGCGTTTCGAACCCTTCATGTCGTTCTTGATCTGTTGCATGAGGTTCGCTGCCTGAAGCCGGATGGCAAGTGAGGAATGGCCACTTGGCGCAGCAGTGGATGAACCAGTGATAGATCCACTTCTCTCGTTGGTGACCGGCATGAGGGCTGCGCGACGATTTAGCCGGTCGGGATACATTGCATGGAGATGCACAGACTCACCACTTAACGGAGCCCGCACTGGTGTCTTCACTTGGGATTTGTCGGTGGGGGTATGCGTAGTTGCATTTGTAGAAATTGTAGAAAAATCACGGGCTTGTTTGATCTGTTGCATGAGGGAAAGCGACTCGCCGACGTAATCGACTCGGGGTGCCCTTGGACGCGACACGATAGCTCCTGCACCAGCCCCTTCACCATAAAAGTCACTTGGGGGACTAAGTTTGATGCGTTTGATGCTACGAATGGGGGTATCGTCTGAGACTGGCGTTTGCTGTGATTTGAAGAGGACGCGTTGAACGGGACTAGAAGATGCATTACCCTCGGCGCTCTCTCCAGACGGCGTATTGACAGCGATGGAGTCTACCATAGCGGACAAATGCTCGCGCGTGAATGTATCGTACTGGAGTTGGAATAAGCGAAGCCTCGGGTCTGTCATTGGCGGATTAGCAGGTCCGTGCACACGACTTGGTGTGCTTTCCGCCTCCGGGAACCTGGTGCGCTGGCGCGGGACAGAGAAGGTAAAGGCCCCCTCGAGAGCGGGCTTGTGTGTCTTGACCGATGATGAACGGAGAAGAAGGAGATCTGTGGAAGATGTCGACTTGAGGGAACCGCGATCGGCTGTATTTTCGCGTCCACTCGTATCCGAGTCGGAGTGGCTATCATTCGGGGTGAACGCCTGCGACAAGCGTGAAGGGATGGCTGGAGCGGAAGTGAGCGCCAACGCAAGCGGTTTTGGGGGAGGCGGTGAGGGTGGCTCGAACATCTTTTCCAGAGCCAAAGGGCTGAAGAAGTCCTTAATGCCACTCTTTTTGACCTGGCGACCAGGGGTATTTGGAAGCAGTATGGCGGGGGGAATGTCCTCCCTGATTAGAAATGTGCCGCCTACTGTTGGCTGAGTGTCCTGGTCGTTGTCCGGTGCGGGTGTTTGTAAGAAGCCGGGGAGGGGTGTTGTGAGAGAGATGGACTGTGTGCCCAGGGAAGGGTCGTCCTCGTCAACCCATTCTTCGTCGAGATCGTCGGTCTGCCAGGCGGGGCGAAGGTGCGTGGACATTGATGGCGTCGGTAACCGTCGGACGGGATGACGGTTGACTTTGGACGGCGCGATGGCACGTGATCGCGCGCATTGTGGGCGGTTGTTTGCATCTGTGAGGCTCCAGGAGGGGTGATATGTCAATGGCCCGGCCGGGCCGGGGTGGTCCGTTTACGGTTCCGCGCTTTCGGAACTTCTGCCTTGGTTCATCATAATAATGCATGCACCTCTCAGCTACTGACACGACTAACGCTCTTGTTTGGGCAGATCCATAATCTCGCGGCAATTAATACCTTCGGTGTCTCTCCGAAACGCTCCAGATGTCACCCTCTCAGGTTTAAGTAATTTGATTCCGTCCGAACACTCACAAGGAATACACAAGCGATACTGGCAGTTCGATCAACTGCCACCATTCCAGACAGCCACAAGACAGTGCTCGATTTGATCGTCACCCGTCCAACGTACCATCACCCATGGTTTGACACTGATATTTCGACACATGTCCGACCTCTACGGATGTAACAGTCGCCCTCAACCAACAAGCGTTGCCGCGAACCGCAATCGCACATACATCAACGACCACTTTCCTTCTCTATCTTTGCAATCAACACCACACATCTCTTCAACTTCGTCCATGATTCCTTCCGCATCCACGTCTCTGACCGTTTTCAAAAATGTTCCTCGTGCAAAGAGCCGCAGCCAAGCCCGAAGACCGCCATCACCGAGCGGTGTTGGCCTCGGCACCAAGGTCACTGTATCGACCCGGAAACCGGAATTTTCCAGAAGCTGCGGCGGTTAACGCTCACACCTCAGTTTGTGCGCCAATCCGTTACCGCTTTTTGATTAAACTCACCGCTCGGTATTCTTCCACCGTCGGGAAATACCAAGGATCCATCTCCTCCGGATTCAGCCCACGTTTTCTCGCGCTGTGGTACAGGGCGATCCTGACGCCTGCGACTTCCTGAGTACATTCAAGAGCATGGCCGACAAATGAGCCGCACCGATACAGTTCATGTAACCGCCCATCTCACACACGAATCGTCCCCCGGGTTTGAGAACTCGTTTGAGGCCCTCGAGAACTCCTGCGGGATCGCGTTTGCACCAGTGCAATGCAGCGTTACTGAACGCCGCGTCGAACTGCTTTCCTGACGTTAGCGAAGGTGGCAATCCAATGTCTTGAACATCGCAGGTAAGAGTATTCTTGACTCCATTCCTCGTCGCTTTCGAAATCTATTTACAATATTGCAGTGGTGTCTCTATCGATCGAAACGACTGACCATGTCTTCATTAGAGTCTACACCCAGCACGAAGCCCTCCGCGCCCACCACGGTTTGAATTTTGGCTGTGAGTTCGCCACTCCCGCACCCGAGATCTATGATTCTATCTCCAGGACAAGCGTTCAGCCAAGACAGAATGGGCTCTGTGTATTCGTTGGAAAAGACGAATGATGCATTCTTGATGTAATCGTCTGCGCTGTAGTCCCCTTGGACTCTTTTCTGGGCGGATGCGTTTGCCATGGATTTACGAACCATCACCGAGCCTCCAAAATCTATATACTTGTGAGGTTTCGGCTTTCCTGCCATCGGCCGATGTGAATTTAAACGCTCAAGGCTAATTTGCCTGGTGTTTCTCACTAATGCTGATAGGCTTTGATTTAACTTAGTCCGAGCGATCGCGTCGGCCGACGAAGAAGTCCGAAGTTTGCCTGCCTTTATCAACAACCTTGTTCAATGCAGCTGTTTATATTAATCATTACCTGCAACCGTCGATATCATGAATCCCATCTTCTAGTGTGGAGAGCCAAGCCAGGATGCGGCCACAGCCAGCTCGCCAAGCTTTGTTTTAAATTGGCAGAGGAGATTCCACAAAACAAAACGTCCGTGGATTTATGTGGATCTCTGTGTTGCACAACTGTGGACGATAAAATAAGAGGCAATTGGTCACTACAATACAGCCAAAGGGAGCTGATCTTGGGGTAAACATCAAGTCATTGCGGACGAGTTACTGGCCATTCAGTAATAATCCGAAGGTGAATTGTGTACCTTGACTCCACGGGTTTCTTCCAGTCACATTATCAGATCTCAACATCGGTTCCCTCGATCGGCGATCGCAAAGGATCAGCCTGGTAGCAAGAAAAACGGACGTAAGTATGATCATATTTCTCTGCAGGAGATCTGGCCCAACACGCCACATAGGGCGGGGTAATATGCGACCACGGTGGTGTAGCGAATTCTGTTTCATATTTCCAGACCTTGCATTGGAAGGCAGAAATGATGCAATGCGGCGACTCGGAGTACAGTACGCCCAGAGGGACGCCTGAAATTTGTCGAGTCCGGGCCCTCTCCTCGCCCATTTTGTTGTGTGGACTTGAACGCCAGTGGGCTTCAAACAATAACCTAACCACTCGTTTTTCTAAGTGGGCCGGTCTTCGGCGCGACCGGCGCGACCGTAACACGACACCAGATGTAGGGGGATTACATAAGTCGGACGCTTGTGGACACTTATGTGATCCTCGGTGCTTGATTGACTTTGCTTTCCAATCACCACCACACATTTTCGTCAACGTTCGACGACAACCACAACACTTGAACAAGATACAGGACAGGGGATATGGACGGACAGGCGCCAAACCCCACCTATACCCTCTTACGCATCAAGCGAAAACGCACGGAAGAACCTTTGGACGCGCTTGGTAGGCACTTCGCCACACGACCATGCCGTATGTACTTGTCGACCAGATTTGCTCACTTTGCAAGCAGTCATCGAATCGCGATTCAGGCGGAAGAAAACGCGCGGTGGCCTCGATGTCTTCCAGTTCGCCCAGACGGTCGAGCATGACACTTGGGAAGACAGTGAAATGAGGCAGAGCCTTCAGGTGGGTCTCATGTCATTCGTGTCTGTTGTCATATCCCTTGTCATGCTGAAACGGACTCGATGTGGCCTTGCCCGCTTAGTCTCAGATTTCGAGGTTGGCTCTAGATTCGAACACAGCACCCGGTCGAGAGACGAGATTTCCTCCTGTACCTCAACCAGCGGATAGTGGAGCTCGACGATATGCAGTCAGAGTAACAGGCGATGGAAATTTTAGATCAAAGAGACGCCCCACTAGTCCGTACGTCTCCAGACCGTCCTGTTCATGTGCACCTCTCACCACTGGCGTACCTCCAGCCCGAGAGTCATTTCGTCAAAAGACACACAGCGAAACGACTTCAAAATGTATGATGCAGTCCCGGAAGACCAAGGTTCCTCCCTCCCACCTATGGATCCCGAGATGGAAAAGTTTCTCCCTATGCTCCAAGATTATCTAACATGTTCGTGGTATCTTCATTTTCATTCACTAGGGAGCTCATTGTGCATCCCGCGTAGTACAAGAATCTTCTTCCTCTATCATCCCAAATGCCGCCTCATACTACGCTAACACTAGTAGCGACTATGTTTGGGACGTATTCTACAGGAGACCGTATCCGCTCTCTGAGTGGAACTCGTTTGCCGCGAACTATGGGACAGTGTAGGTGTATTGGCTGATATTTCGACAATATGACTGATATTTTTTGAAGGACTGGCCTCCCACCCTCCGTAGAAGACGACAGCTTGTCTGACAACTCTGAATCCGAGGAAGAGGACGAGGCAGACGAGGATTCTAATGGTTTGTACTTCATCCAGGATTGCCATGTTGTGCTCAAGTTCGTTCTTGAACCGCAGCTGAAGAGTATTACAAGAACGAGTATCCCGACGAGGAAGATTCAGGTGCTGACGACAGTTGTCTACAACATTTAATCGTGATGTCTGACATGGCCCTTCCAGACTCACTCCACTCCGTCTCCGAAGGCGAACATATCGACAGCGATCCCTTGGACAGCGACCACGACTGGAGGTGATGGGAGGCGATAGGATCTCAAGGTCACGACTTTGCTACATCAACAACAACATCGCATTTTCTCAATATCTGGATTACAATCAAACATCACGGACATTCTCATTCCATCACGCGTCAGCATACATGTTTCATAGACCTCTGCTTTATCCATGTTGAATCGTCACTTGTTTAACATTCACGGAACAACGTTTTGTCGCCTTTCGAGGGTGCCGGCTGTCCTAATGGAACTATGAATGCTTAGGTTTTTTCGTAGCTCGACCTGCACAAGTTCAGCATTCAATCAGTCATTTTTCCTAGAACGTACCTCATCATCCCCGACTGGCATATGCGACCTCTTTGATTTCCTGCCAAAGCTCAACAGTCCCAGGAATATCAGCATGGCGAACGACAAGATAACCACTGCGAGTGTCAACCCAGCTCCCAGGAACCCAGCACCCACTAGATTGATCGGCGACAAAGCCGCTGAACGAGCTTGCTGTGCAGCGAGTGTGAGCGCACCGCATCCCCTATCTTGTGAATTCTGGCAGACGTTGCACCAATCGGCCGTGGTATTGACACCATAGGGCTATGATATGATTCCCAAGTTAGTTCCGACGCTATGCAAGGTCGACGAAAAGGACATCATAGATATTAAAGGTTGCTTACAGCCACAGCGTCAATGAACGCCGACAGCGGTGCATCTCCCGTCTGGTTCAAAAAGTCGTACGTCGTGAAGTCAGAGTCAGTGCCGTTCTTGAAGTTAAACCGAATCACGGGTTCGCCGCCACCGCCTGGCTGGCGTACTTCCAATGCTACAACGGAGGCATAGTCCACTATCATACGGTATGCGGCTCAGCGGAACGACGGACAACGTGTCGCGACAAAAAAAATACCTATTCCAGCCAGTTGTGGGTTGGCAGCTGCCACGCCCGTCATGTTGAACAGAGACAAGAAAGGTTTGTATGCGATAGCAGTGATCATCATTTTGACGGGGTTCGTCGTGTTCACGATGTCATCAAACGCGTTGAGAATGGATGGGACGATGGCCTGGCCGGCGACTGGATCGGATGTGTGGGTTCAAACAGTAAGTAGGTGTGGCATGGCTGCTCACTATTCCCGATCCCAGACGGGCTTGTGTCCGTGAAGACATTGTATTCATGCCAGTTTGCAAGGGTCCTTACTTGTTCGAGGAAGGTGGGTGGAAGAGCCGCAGCGAACGTGGCGTTGTGAATGCTGTTGACGTTCATGTAATCATAGATCTAGGGGAAAGAATTTAGCTCGCACGAAGCAAGTGATGCAATTTCACCGTACGTTCCACTGTGAGCACGTCAGATTCGATCGAAAAGACCACAGTTCGAAATAGTGATTCGCACCATGTTTTCCAGGTTAACCGATCGTCCATCCAGGTAAGGGGGAAGGAGCTCGAGGAAGGCGGCACTTTGATTGGCCATCTGCTGAAAGGTTTCGGAATTGTAAAAGTCGGTCGTACGCGTGTCAAAGGTCTTCGACCAATTCAGTACATTGACAAAGGAGGATACCAAAAAACACTGACATTGCAATCCAAGAATCCTTCCAGAGAGACATCTAGATTTGGGTCCACGGCATCGACTTGACTCCTGGTTAATACACTTCATCATAGGATGTGCTGCTGACAACTTACTGGGGACATACTAACGATTGTCAAACGTAATTCAGTCGAATGTGTATCAGCCGAAACGTCGCAGCCAAAGCAGATGTACGAACCTGATATCCCCCGAGCGGAGCGACGATCGTCGTGCCATTTGCGATCGTGATATTATTGTCAGGCGTGGCAGGCCAGAGGCCCTGAGTGAGCGAAACACATGAGTCATACACGACACCACTTTCACCACCCAGGTCGGCGCGGATGTCGACTTGGAACTGGTCAAAGAGACCAGTACTCATTCCAGGAATATATGAGGGGGAGGAGGAGTTCAAGTAGATTGACTGTAAAAACTGGCCTAGAAGGAACTCTTGTTCCTAGAAAGAGTCGGTGAGTCTGTCGATAAGACTTATCGGCGAGAGGTATAGATGACTT
This sequence comes from Leccinum subgranulosum, assembly GCA_038091575.1. Taxonomy (NCBI): domain Eukaryota; kingdom Fungi; phylum Basidiomycota; class Agaricomycetes; order Boletales; family Boletaceae; genus Leccinum; species Leccinum subgranulosum. The sequence continues at coordinate 8,633 of JBBPOS010000010.1, read as the reverse complement.
ACGTTGCCCAAGGGTGTGATTTGGGTGGCGGTCGCAGTATAGGTCGTAGGGCTTTGATAAAAACCCTGTCGATCGCCGTGACGGACGATGAGCACGGCACCGATCATCTGACTGTCGCTCGACGCCATGACTGGATAGATCTGGGAGACGGAGAGCCCTCGGAGGGCATGAAACAGTACTTATAGAATTCAGGTACAACTGATTGGTGCATGCCGTAACCAATTGCCTTCCACACGCACCTCATGGTCAGGCTCGGGGATATATATGTAGAAGCGAAACCGGACATTGCCTTGAGAATCGCCCGCCGAGTTATCTTGCTTGCATTAGACATCCAAGGCGATCGAGGTTTTCAAGTCCGGACGATCCGAATTTGTGGCGTTCCTCGACGTCCCCTCGTACAGAGAGGGAGCGAGTGACCTTTTTTCTAGCCCCACAATGTGATGGATTTCATCTCAGGTAGTTCAATCCGAGATTATTCGGAGGTTCATCATTTATCGTTCATCGACCATCCATCGGGTCTATGAGGAGATCACCATCATCGGACTTTTGCTTTCGGAATTTTTGTGCTGCGGGCGACAGTGGCAATCAGTGATCATGCGCACACCTACCCACGTATGTATCCTTCGGCTGCCACGGCTGTGAGATACAGGTTCGCATGTCATACTTACAAGTTGCAGCCTGATGGTACTGATGAGTGGTCTTGTGGTGGACTCGCACTTGCACTTCCCGAGGGCCGCCCGGGCCGCATCGTAATATTTAGTTATTTGTACATCCGACCAACCGGCGTTGACTCTCAGAGAGTGTTCTCAGGAAGACTCGAGTCGCCAGCTAATTGTTTGCCACCATTACACCCTGCCATTGGGCCCTGGATGCTCGCACATCTTGTTTCACTTGTCTGAGTTTGCGCGGTGAGATCCCTGGACCGGTCTGTCCTGCTTTGACCTGGGACTCGGAGTCGGTGGCGTGCGCCATGATATGATATGTTCCCTCAGTGTGGCAAGTACTCACTGGCACCCTGGGCCTGTACATTCCAACTTCTCGTCTGATCCTTGCCGGAGTCCTCCACATGACCTTACTCGCTTATCGGCCTGGCGCAAACGACGGAGACATTCTTGGTAGTAAGGAGCCAGTGGACTGGTGGAGGTTGCGCGCGAAGCGGCGATACGATCATACTGAAGTTATTTATACTAACCTCTAGTATTATCTCAGTTTATCTGTATCATCGACTCTTAGACTCGTCGGTCACCATAATGCAATCAGCGATACTTTGGCACCCTCCCGCGTACAATATTCGTGTCGAGGAAGTCCCTATACCAAAGTGAGTGGAGCCGTAGTACTACCGTTTCATCATCATGCTGGTGCCGCTCAGCATGATGACAACGTTTCCTGGACCAAGGATATGCTGTTTGTTAATCAGGGTACTAATAGTAGCCTCACAGAATAGAACATCCAGACGATGCAATCGTCAAAGTTAAGGTACGTACATAATACCCTTTCCGTGTCTTCCTTTCCTCAAACTCGTGAGCTCTAGCTTGCAGGGCTGTGTGGCAGTGATCTACATATCTACCGTGGTCATGGGGGAGTAACAGAACCGTGCGTTGTCTATTAAAGATCCAGAGATTGTGACAAGAACGGCATCGATCAGCACTGTTTGTGGACACGAATTCATTGGAGAAGTGGTCGCACTCGGTGCAAACTTCCGACCAGAGGCGACAGGTCGGCCACGTCTATACTCTACTCTTATAGTCGGAGATAAAGTCGTCTCACCGTTCACTGTGTCCTGTGGAGAATGCCAGTGCGTTTTCGAACTTGATGTTTATGTTTCTTTCCAATGATTTCCATGAATTCTTCCATTAGTTACTGCCGCGTTGGATTCACTTGCAGATGCGTCGAAAGCCGACTTTTCGGGATACCGTCCACTCCGGGTGGACAAGCCCAGTATGTTCGCGTTCCGCGTGCGGGTGGTACGCTCTACAATCTCGACGAAATTTCGTCCGTCTCTGCGCGTCCAGACCAAGAGACTAAACAGACGATCGGCAAACTTGCTGACTCGTCGTTGCTCTTGCTATGTGATATCTTACCGACTGGCGTATTTGCAGCCTTTCAGGCATTGAACCATCCAAAGATACAGCCGATGTTGACGTCAAGGCCGTACCCTCAGAGTGCTGGAGCTGCGGCACTGGAGAGTAGTCTTCCTGTCTCGTTGAAGCCAGAAGACAAGGCGTTGACGATTGCAGTCGTTGGTCTTGGACCGGTGGGGGTGGTGAGTCAGCGAATGGCTTACTGGATCTAGCACAATTATTAATCTATCTTTGAACGGGGACAGTGCGCGCTCATCGCATTGCTAGATATGCTTTATGCAAGGGACGCCGAGTTCCGGATTGTCGCAGTCGACCCGACGGAAATGCGACGCAAGAAAATGGAATCCATTTATGCCAAGGTCTCGCAGGCATACGGCAAACAGCGAAACGGCCATCTGGAAGTGTCAGATATCGCAGCGAGCAAGAATATCGTGACGACATGGACGCAGGGCATTGGATGCAATTTTGTTTTGGAGGTACGCGTGATATCTTCTGTATGAACGTTCTTTATGGTTGATATTCGTGATACAGGTCGTTGGAAACACGAGTGCACTGTCACTCGCGTATGAGTTAGTGAGACCATTCGGGTGCATTACATCTGTGGGGGTACACGGAGAGGAGCGAGTGCCATACACTGGTCGGGAGCTGTACGGAAAAAACGTGTCGCTTGATTTTGGGCGATGCCCAGTGCGGGCAATGTTCCCCATGGCGCTCGACTTGCTACTCCGAAGGCAAGACATCTTTGGTGATGTCGGAGGTGAGGTGAGCCTGGTGGATAAAGTGGTTGGGTTTGATGTCGCGGTGCAGACGTACGACGATTTTGACAAGGGAAGATGCGGAAAGGTATTATTTGATCCGTGGAGGTGAAGGATTTTACTTCTGGTCTGGTCAATTTCTTGGATTAGTAGCAAATGTATTAGCAAAGTCAAGTAGGCAACGCGAAGATGATCGAGTCAGACACGAGATCGCCCGCGTAGAGGCCTGTGGCCATCCAAACATAAATGTACTGCATATCCAATGTACCGTTCTACACCATGTCTCTCACCTAAAATCCAGGAACCTTTGCCTTTGTACGTTTGGAGCGTCGGGTTCTACTTACATCGCCACCCCCAGCGGCGCTTACTCCACTCTCCCCGGCATCCTCCCCCAACATCTTCAGCAATCGCCGCCTCTCTTCGGCCTGTCCCGGATCTTCATATGTCACCCTCAGGCTTTCCTCTGTCGATCTCAGCCTACAGATTCCCAACCCATCTAACAGGCTCATGTCGACGTCTCCCAGAGGGACCGGCGGAGGAACAACAGGACGAGGGGGAGATACAACGTTCTCGTGAGACACTTGCCGTGATGGCATCTGCACGTACAATACACAAATAAAAGCGTGAGCATGAACAGAATGTCGAGAAGCCAAGTACACGTACGTTACAGCCAGGTCGGATCCGCTTCCCCTTCTTCCCGCCGCCCGCTGCGCCAACATCTTCCATAGTCTCGTCTTCCTCCGCGATGGGCCGCTTCCCTAGTAGCGATGTTAGGCTCTCGTGAAGCGCTCTCGCGATGGCGTTCGGGTCCGGAAGACGCGCAGGCGAGGACGAGGCGAATGCGTCGGGTATCGAACTCGAAGGGGGGAGTTTCATCGGCGAGGGTGACGTCGAGGATGGAATCCGGACTTGGGCCTCCGCCGAAGGTTGGGCCAGAGCATCAATTTTGGCTGTGGTGTCCTGAATAGAGCGCTGAGGTTGGCACGGGGGAGTAAACGGTGCAGGTACTGAGAGAACAGATCTGGGAGGGGTGGGTTTGTAAGGAGGCAACTCAAACTCGGCGGGGGCCGGAGAGCTGCTCAAAGGAGGTGGGACTGGGGAAGGAGAGGTTGCAGGAAGGTTTTCGTGAGCATCCGCTTCTTCTGGTGGATCCGACTCGTGGGTTAGAAACTTCGGTTCCCCAAACAGTCCGTCGAGTGGGGAACACATTGGCGCTAACATCTTATCATGGTGTAGTGCATCCGGTTTTCGAGGTGCAGGATCTCGGAGAAGACCTGCGTTCTTGACGAACATGGGTCTGTCGGACACAGGATCTTGGTGGGATAAGCACAGTAAAGCAAGCAGGGGTTGACAAAAATTATGTTACCATCTGTGATATCCACCATTCGACAATCCACATCTTTCTCCTTTCCCTTTCCCTTGTCTCTCCCTACCGTCGGAACTGGATTTAGCCGCTGAGCGTACTGGAGAACATCTTCACCGACAGTCAATCCCACATGAGATCCTCCCACAAGGTATTCATCCACGGGTGGGACCGTCCCCGTCCTAGCAATGTCTTTCAACCATGCCAAAGAAATGACCGGAATGCGCCACTCCAACGCCTTGTTGAACTTGGTACCCGCCCCATTGGGACAAAGAAGGTGCGTCGAACGGCGAGAGAATGTCGGCTCAAGAGTTATCCCTGGGTGCGAGCGTGATGGTGACCATTAGGTATAGAGAGAACGAGGGGAGAACGAACCGACTGCCCTAACGAGACGTCGAATCCAACACAGCTCGGACTGATCTAGACTAGATAAGCTCAGTTTAATATTTTCTGAGTCTATACCCATGCGCAAGTGATCAATCAAAGAATAAGGTCCATTTGACGGCGACATACCGGGCACCGGGGTCGTGATCCTAAGTGGGGAGAAGGATATATTTTCGCCTGGTTCACATATTCGCTCGTGGAATACGGAATGTTCCAACCAGCATTCCGTTCTGTACTTGGCCCGTATACAATCGTCGATTTCGTCACGATACAATTTGCTTCCACTAGGGTAGGACATCCCCAGGGTGATTAACGGAAATCAAAGAACGGTAAAAATTTGGGCTGGGAACACACCTGATCAATCTCACAATAATAAAACTCGATTCTCCAGTATCATCATCCGTCACGACACCACCACCGTTTTCAATTGCGAGTCGGACATTCGGACAACGCGCCTCACCAAGAAGACGAAAACTATACCCAGAGAAGAGACTCGGGACGGGTGCATGTCCTCGTTGAACAAGATAAGACGGATCCCTGCCTTCTGCTTCACCAGGGCAAACCAACGGACACGTCATGTTCCGCCGAAACGGCTGCCGAACGGCACTCTCTTTCACAAGAACTGGGGCAAATGAGTTTGCTCGTCTAAAGGATGATATGACACTCTCTTTCTCCCTTTCTTTGCCATGTTGGACCCCAATTCCGGTACGATTGGTCACGTTCGGCCGGATAAGTGGTCGTGTCGGCGTCGAAGGCGGCGACTGCGTAACCTGTGACTTGGAAGGACTCCGGACGAGCTTCCCGGCGGTAAGTTCAAATCCTCGAGGTTTGAGAAGACTTTGCCAAAGTTGCAGGGTCACAGAGGGAACTGGTTTGTCGATGACCGCCATTTCCTCTTCCTCGCCGTCGATTTGGAGGTAATTTATGACAGAAAAGCTGCCAGCAGGGACGACGACCTTTGATTGCTTTAGATGATCAACACCATTTACTGGCACATCGGAATTCGTGTGGGAGCCTGGGGCTGAGCTTCGAGCAGGAAGCGAAGGAGGAGGATCTAGATAATGATACGTATTCAAGGACCACGAAGGACTAGGAAGAACAGGTACCCACTGTCTTGTAGGGATTTTCGTTCTGGTCTGGGTCGATTCACTTGATACTTTCTTTCGTCGAACCTACCTTTTAAGAGGGTATCAGGGAAGGGATCACAGGAAAACGGAGACATGGCCCACCTCCAAATTCGAGACAGTCCCAGAACCACTCCTCCCAAACGAGATGAATGTGTGCCTCTTTGCGCTTATTAAACTTTTCGGCATACTTCATCTTGTCGGTTTCCGTGTCGCCTGAGCACAGAAGATGGGTGACCCTGACAGGCCGCTCAAGATTTTTGAGGTAAATTCCCTGATGATCTGTCAATAGACGGTGTATCTCGGTGCGTCGTTGGACGTCTTCGATGCCAGAGAGGGATAATACGACGCCTGAGAATATGGGTAGTCGATACTTGGTTATGCCCTATGGCGGTGGGTGAGACCGACGAGACCGACGAAAGGGAAACCTCGCACTTGCGCCACGTCGACGTCGTCACCGCGTAACCAAATGGTGTGTGCCTCTGTAATCCAGTCTGGAATCATGATGGGTATCTTGCGCTCGAGGGCACACTGTGAAGGTGAGTGGCGACGAAGACTTGTGAGTCAAGGAGACGCACCAAATACTTGGCACCCCCGTGCGAGTCGGCGATCAAATGGGTGACGCGGTCGGTGAAGTCGCTAGTGGAGACTGCACCGAGCTCAAATGCCAATTTAAACAAGGTTGGCTGAAGAAAGCAGTCAGGCGAGGCACGGAGTCCGGATGGAGGGACGGACCTTGTCCATTGTTCCTGTCGCACAGATGGTGACGCCTCTGAAGGGTCTCGGACAAAGGTCAACCATGCTCGCATTGGGAGGCGCGTCGGAAGAGTCTGAGAGATGGTCGCAAGACGCGTCGAGCACGCGGGTGGTGGGTGGTGGGGGTCGAAGTTTGACATTGGGAACCTGCGCGAGAGTCGTCGACGCGCTGAAGACGTGCAAAATTATGGACCGACCTTGTGTGACTTGTTTCTGTTGACGCGTCGCATCGGACAAGAGAAAACAACCTTGACGCGACCACATATGTAAAGTGATTATATAAGTCTGTATTGAATCACCCCTAATTATAATTATCGTAGCAGCACCGGCACCAGTCCCCGACTCTGATGAATTACAGAGACGTCATGCAAACATTTTCAATCTGTTCAGCTGCCAACTTGTGCTATAGTCACATACAAAACAAATGAAAATCAAGGAAGAAATGTGAAGGTGAAGTGAAAGGACTCCTAAAAGAAGGAGCAACTGTCTTCCTGCCTGGACTAGAAAGGACTAGTGCTCCCTCAGAGTGGCAATTGCTGACAAAACACCAAAATCTCAAATAGTCAAGAATAGTAAAAAGTTCCCTTAGTCCCATTTGCATACACAAGGGCATTGCCAATGCCAAATGCCACACATAAGAATGTGCCAGTGATGGGGTGCAATTAGTATATATTTCTAAATCTACAGCCTTGCATAATTTTTTCTGGTTAACAGCTAACACCATCATGTCACAAATTTGACACATGATGTGATAGTTTTAGATCCTGGTTTGTTTAGCCTGTTACATGGTGTCATAGTTTACCTAATACTAACATGTCACAATAAGACACACCTATTCACCAGTAAAAATTATGCAACAATGCTGTTTGTAGATTAGAAAAATTTGTACTAAATAGATCCTGTTGCCAGCATGTTCTTATGTGTAGGCATCTGGCAATGCCTCTTGTGAGAGAATCTGATGTTCTCTGCAGACAAAACCCTCCCCATTATTGTGAGAGTTGGAAACTGGCCATTGCAGCATCCCAAAGTGAACTGGCAATACATCTGAACAAATTCAACTACTGTCTTTCTTGTCCCACTACTTTCTTTGTTATCATGTTTTCCCCTGCCATATAAGTTCCTCAGGTGTTATTTATTCATTTAGTAACTTTTTTAATTTAATTTAAATGTCAATTACTGTCCCATGGCGGAGTGTGTGTACTCTATGGGGACAATCTAGCTAAGCTGGAGCTCCTGCTCTTGTGATTTCCGTCTGCATGAATGCCCCGGAGTGGTTTGTGCCACCTGGTCCGCCGTTCCTGCTGGCCGTTTTAGACGCCGCAGACTTCCGTCGCACTGCTATTTTGGTACTGATCGAGATGTGGGTGGTACAAAGCAGCGATGTGGTTTGACAGGTACTGAGGCCCCGGGGGACCCATTGTACGGGTGGGAAAAAGGAAATCGTATGTGCGAGAGTGAGTAAGTGAGTTAGGCAGAATGAGAGCGAAGACAGGTCCTTCAATCTTGAGACACCTGTATGTGCATCGGCGTGCTCTTGTTTGAGGCAGTATGAGATCTTCTTTGTCCTATTGTCCTTGTCCTCCCTCTTCTCTGCATCCTGATTTCCCTAGGCTAGCTAATCCCTCGTAGACGTAGATAGCATGTTCGAGACATGTATGGTAACTAGTGAAGGCATCATTTATTGCTTTTTATTTGAGCCATGACATCACCATATGTGGGTTTGAGACGTCCCATTGCTTCGATGAATATCAACAGTGCTGCGATGCCCTTCTCGTGCATGAGCAGAGTGGGTATGTTGTCCACATCTCTTTTTATTTTGTTTCAGAGCACTTGACATTCTCTCACTTATTGCGGACAGTGTAATATGAGATGATTAACAGATTTGGTGACTCCATGGCAGTGTGGGCACTCTGGACTGTCTGTGCGATTGATGCAATGCAGATGCTCGTTGAGCGGTAGGTGTCTTGTATGAAGGCCTGTCAGCAACGCGGCCTGTTTCTTCGAAAGCAGGGATATGAGTTTCAAAAAAGCGTTGGATGGCTTATCCATTTTATAGTGTTGAACGCTTAGCGTAATCTAGCGCACGATAGCGCTTACCGCTTTAGCCCGATGTATATCCGCCCCTATAGCGTATCAGACACATGACCTTATGTCATGTGATATGTAGTTG